>JAPDSC010047446.1:0-22942 GCA_026290005.1 Latrodectus geometricus
TCATTCATTCCAGTAAAAAGCCACTCTCAGCCTTTTACTGGAAGGAACCTCCACGTTTCAACTGTAATCCTCTTTTTATTAATCTAGAGCAGTATTCTTAACCTTCTTTTGTTACGGCACACTTAATGATTTCTAAATTTGGCAGTACACAAAGAAAATGATAAGTTTAAAAGTTGTTTACTTACCAACAATGCATTGTGTAAAATAGTTTATAATAATAATTTTAAATGTAAAATATATATAATATGGTACTACAAAAACGTTTTTCAACTCGTAATAAAAAAAGGTATAATGATATTTACTTCATATATTTCTAAAATTTGGCATCACACCAAAGTGCCTCAGAACAGTGATTGAGAATCTCTGATCTAAAGCATTGTAATTTTTGAAGTAATTATGATAATATTTCTGCTCAAACGTTACATAGCCATGACAAGTTTCAGGATGGTTTGCTTCAACTAACTGATCAACTGTCTTAAAGTGACTAAAGATCTGGAGGAAATGCTTTCAAAGTTTTGAGTATACAGGTATCTGTCACTATTTATACTTATTAAAATCTGCAGCATGAAAATAAATGTGACTCCACGTCAATAATTCAAGTGCCTTTAGGATATGATTGAAGAAGTCAACGTGAATTAGCTGTGCAGAGTTTTAAACAAATAAAAACAAGGCAATAAAGTTAGTGAAATTTTTGATATTTCTTCGAGCATTTACTTTTGATATCGTTCTTCAGAAGGTACAGTAGTAATCTTTATCGTTATTAGTTTTACAATTTTTATCCCTTAGTTGCAGAAACATTTCTTGTAAGATTTGACATTTTAAAATATAACTTAAATTAAAATTTCATATTAGTTTAAAAAAATTAATTTTTAATTATTTAAAGTTAATTTTCCTTAAAATGAAGTGGCCTATTTTATCGTGAGTTTACAGAAATGTTAATCTTTTATCTCAAAATATATTTTAACTTATTTATTGTAAACATATTACAAGTCATTCTTATATATAATTAATTAAATAATAGATGATTAATCTTTGTTTAGTTTTACTTAGATTCAACTGAAGTATAATTCAAAGGAAATGTCATAAACGTTTTTAAGATACTTTTATGAAAAAAATGAAAAATTTAAGTTTTTTGTGTAAAATTTATTTACAATAATAAATTATATATGATGATCAAAACAATTTGATCCAATTGATTGCGAATATCCAAAAGGAATGAATGAATTATTGAATGTTATTCTAACAAAAAAGATAATTTTTTATTTAAATATACCCGATCAATTGACATTATTTACTTTATCCCAGTCTATAAGACAAACCCGTGTCCGAATTTAAGCAGGCCAGATAAATGAGTGATTTATAATACAATCTTTGAAACATTAATTCTTCAAAAAGATAGCTTTATAAATAATTTAATATTTATATCGTTTCAAATTTCTTATTATTGCAACTGCTTGCTACACATAGCAAATCTTGCTGAAAAAGTAAATGCAAGCATGAAAATGAAGATTAATTTTACGACTATTTATTTTTAACAGAAAATACAATTGTATAATATGCATAAATAACGGATATTAAAGAAAAGATCTATTTGAAAGTCAAAGAATTTAAAAATGTTCTTTTAATTAATTTTATTTTCTTTATGTTCTTAATTTATGATTTCAACAATGCAAAATAACATGAAAGACCAATGATCAAAATTTAGTTCTATTCAGTTTTCACAAATTTACTTGAAGACAAATAAAAATCTTACATTTAACAGTATCAAGCCTCATTAAGGATAAATTTAGGTTTCAGAAATTTTAAAATAAAATATAACTGTTTTAAAATAATGTGAAAGAATAGAATTACTAAAAGTTTTTTTTAACGAATTATACAGTTCTTTATACAAATTTTAAAAAAAGAAATTTCTTTGATGTGCGTTTTTGAAGTTTTCTTTACTATTTGAAACTGATGTAGAATATTAACTTTAGAAAACACACATGCGCATAATGTATAGATCTTTATAAGAAAAGTCTCTAAGGGTAATAAATAATATAATATATGCAGAAATTTGAAAAGATTGCGTAACTATACTTCATTTACATTTTAATGCTCGAGATTTGATAAAATATTTGTTCTTGTATCCAAGGTAACTTTTTCTGATATGAAATGTAGCTATATAAATATTTATATACGTATATTCTCAATATTTTTATGTAAACATGAATGCAAGTATATGAAAATCATTTTTAAATTTAGGTAGTTTAAAAGAAATGGATTATTAATGAGAATAAAAAATGAGAATTTTGTGCTGATTTTAAATTTTAATATATGATATGTAATTTATTTCTTTGATTGGAAAAAGGACTTTAATATATGGTACAGTTTATTATAATTTAAATTATCTATTTTATTCATTCACTACTAAGAAATGTAAGACTGAAAATTTTGTTTATACTAAAATTTTAAATAAATATATTTGTGAGCTCAAATCGCTTTATTTTGGAAATTTTTAATGCATTACAAGATTAAAAATAAGATAATAAAACTAATTTATGCTTTATTTTTAGAAATGTTTTTAAATTATATATATATATATATATATATATATATATATATATATATATATAATTAATTAAAGAAAAATTTAATAAAAACTGGTTTAATTAAAAAAGGTTTTATGAAAATCAAAACTAATTTTGAATCCACAATGCAAAGAATATCTCTTTAGAAATTTAAAAAGCATTTCTATTGAAAATAAAATGAAATGTTTAAAGAAAGCAAAGAAAAAATTAGAATAATAATGGAATAAATGAGACAAGAAGTTATAAAAAGGATAATTGTGAAGAAACAAAAGATTGTGGAACGATAAAAATAAAATTCTCTTTTCATCAAGGAACAGTGGGCAAGCAGAATGCATTTCAAATTCATATGCGTAATATTTCTAAAAAAATAATGTACACAAATAATTGTACCCGACGTTTTCAAAAGAAAAATTATAAACGAAATCAATTAAAATTGGAAAGAGAAATTTAAAAACAAGAAATTATGAAAATTTAACCACATTTGAAGGTGTGAAATGCTTAAAAATATTTTAATTTTTCAGCGATGATATTAATAAAAATTTTAGTACTAGAGCAAGTCCGAAATTGAATTAAAAATAACCCAAAAGAGAAAATTTGAAAAAGAAAAGATTTTGAAATATATATATACTAAATTCTCCGCGCGTCCTATTGAATTCTGTTTGAATTAATTTGTTACACAATCATTGAGAATTGTTTCTTGCTTGAAATATATTTAGAAAAATGAGGTTTAGTAAATTAAGTTAGTTTATATTCTATTGAAATGCGTAAATTTGAATTTTTCGCCAAGAATCATAAGCAATACAAGATTACATTTCCGTAAATCGATTAAACTTTTCATTTGTTTGAATTGTACTGAAAACTCAAGTCTATAAACTAGATTTTATTCTAGGGGAGGCAATTGAAGGAACAAAACAATAAAAATAAGAAAAAAGTTATTAGTTGATTAAAATGATTTTTAGAACGAAGCAGGAATAAAGACAAAGAAATACTAAAAATGTTTTCCTATTCTACTAAGCTTGGGAAAAAAAAAAGGTTTATATTTTTGTCAATGACATTTCCGGATGCTTTATATTGCCAGTTATTTTAGTAATTGGAGAATTATCCTTTTCAGTCTTAAAAGGATACCTCGGAGACTGATCTGAAGTTCCCTAATAAAAAGTTTCATCAAATTATTACGATAAGTTATTACTCGCGAAAGTACATTTTTTCTTCAAACTTTCAAATATTTAAATTACTTTGAATTGTTTTTTCATCTGTTTGAGGTAAATCTGCAGTACTAAATTTTATTTCCAGATGAATGACCAAAAATATTAATTTTTTCAAAATGTTAGTTAAAATAATGTTTTCGTGGTACATATAGAACAGATAATTTACATTTTCCTTATTTGATATAAGTTTAATTTACTTAAATAGTAAGAAAATTTTCTGAAGGTATCTCAAACATTATAATTTTTAATCGGAATTGATATAAGAATACCAAAATAAGTATGAATGATTTCTTTTGTTTTGTTATTGTTTTACTTTGAAAAATTTTTATCCTGCAACAAAATCTTTGACATCCAATGGATCATCTTTTCCCAGCATTCATGACAATTTAAAAATTAAGGGAATTTAAAGTTTAATAAATCATATCTGCTACACTAAGATTTTATAAAACATATCACGTTCTACAATAAAAAATACTGAATATTTTAAATTAAGAATGAAAACACATTTATGATGCTAAACAAATTCAAATCTAGTTGCACATTTTAGAGAATATATTTATCAGTTTTACGTAATTGGTATATTTCAGATTTTCCTTTAAACTGGTAATAAAAGTATAGATATACAATACATGCTAAAATACTAAATTCAATATTTTTTAAAAATACATTTAATTTTAATTTGTAAAGCTAATAAAAGTTTATATCCCAGGCTATGTTACTGATTTAATTTTGCTATAATATTTATAATTTTATAAAATTGTGTATAATAGTTTTAAATATACTGATTTGTTATTAATATAAATATTATTTTCACATCTAGAAAAGCATGCTTATTTTCTTATAGTTATTTTCAAATAATGATTAACATTTCTTTGTATCTCATGAAAGAAACTTTTAAGCAAATTGGCATTTATAATATGTATTAATGATGAACAATATTTTAATCTTTATGTAAATCTTACTTTAAAGAGAAGAAATATATGACTGATTTTTATGTCTGTAATACATACATGTCTGTATTAAAATAAAAGATCTATAAAATAATTGTTATGCTTAAACTTATTATTACTTTTTATTGTATAGCGTTCACCTGAGGGCAAAATTTTTACAATAAAAAATCTGTTTTTATTGTTACACTACATAAATCTATAGTTACTATACTCAGTTTTTCATGTATTCAGTTTTTACAATTAACTGTTAAATATTTTGAATTTAGAACAATGGCAGTTAAAAAAAAAGGAATTTAATATCTTTTTTTTAGTTTAACAACTAATATTAGAATAAATATAGAATTGTGTAAGTTTTGTAAAAACTTTTTTTTGAGATATTTAATTTAATCCTATGTCTTTAAAGTATAACCGTTTTCACGTTTTCTATAAATTATATAGTTAAAAATTAGTAAATTCAAATTTTATAACATATGAATAAAATTTGGTTTTATATATATGAACTGATCACTTCGATATTATTACATTGCTATTACCTCATCTTTTTTACTATAAAATAACAGCGTAAAGTAAAAAATTAAAAGACACGGAAGGTTGTAATGTCACATTTAATACAGATTAAAAAGGATTAAAACTCTAATAACCATTCACATCAAAATATTTCATTCTAAGAGAGTTATAAAACAAATATTTACATAAATAAAGGAAATTAAAGTGAATTGCAGAATACCAGACCTTTGAGTTTCAATACCTTTTATTTAAAGTATTATTGAAAAATTATTTTTTTTTAAAATAATAAAGAAAAAATCCTATAAAAATGCTTATAAATTGTGATAAGTTGAATATCAAAGTGGTTAAATTGGAACTTCTATTAAATTATTCTAGAATTAGAATAACCAACGGCAGTGAATATTATTCAGCTTTTATGATGAGTATGAAAAAAAAAGTTCTGAACAAATGTGTTCACTTGCCATTACAAATATCCGTTTCTCAAGCCAGTCGCTACAAAGAGAAATTGCACAAATTACAATTGGAATATCCATTCCGCTTCCCTCATTTCCCTGTTTCGGTTTTAGTAACTACTTCCTCTTTATATAAAATTATCCAGCGAGAAGAATTTGGCTTTAATGAAGAAATGATTGCTGAAACAGAAATCTATTTTGAAGCTAAAAGTAAATCATTTTTATAAAAAATAAAATTAAAATTAGTGAAGATTTGTCATGAATATATCACACTTTAAGAATATGTAGGAGAATTAAGTAGAATTTTATTTAAAAAAATTTTATTATTCACATTCAAAACTTATTGAGTGAAGCAATAAAAAAATTAATGACTTAAAATTGGATCACATTAT
Organism: Latrodectus geometricus; assembly: GCA_026290005.1. NCBI lineage: Eukaryota > Metazoa > Arthropoda > Arachnida > Araneae > Theridiidae > Latrodectus > Latrodectus geometricus. Next base: position 6,077 of record JAPDSC010047446.1, read on the forward strand.
TTGTTTTTGTCTCCTTTATTTCTTCTGAAATTTTATTTCCTATAAAATGTACTATTATTTTATATATATATATATATATATATCAGAATATTATCAACTTTATGAGAATAAGATACAATTGATAAAATAATTGGCTTTTACTTCAGAAATTGATACTAAGGCTGAATTATGACTCATATCTGAGATAGAGTCTTGTGGAAAAACTAAAATATTACAATTCAAATGATTTCCTGAAAAATATTTACGATTTTGTTTTCTATAAAGATGTAATATTTCTGTAAAGTTGATTTTATAAATTGAACCAGCTAGCTTTTTTATCTGTTTGTTTTTTATTAATCAGGAATAAAGTTTATTTTTTATTAAGTATAAAAAAGTAACTTTAGAAATATGAACATAGCTCAACTGGAATTCAATATATTTTGTAAAACTAAGTATAATCAAATTTTCCCTTTTGAGAGATTTTATACATGAGTGATAGTTGTCTTTAACAGATTTGTTAAAGATAAGACATTATGAGGAAAAAAAGGTTTTTATTTTAAAATAACATAAAAAAACTAAATAGTTTAACATTGTTTTGTTTATGGAACTTTGATTATTAAATTATTAGGAATTTTTTTATTGGGAAATAATCAAATTTTTCATAAAGTCTATAAAAATCAATAGTATTTGGATAATTTGATATTTTGAATTAGTTTAAATATTCAATTATTTCTTTGTTTCATTTACCAATTAAAAATCTGAAGAAGCTTTCTGTAGATTTTATGTAAAATTCATAAGACTTCTCCACTTAAATTCTTACCTCATTTATGGCAATCGAAATTAAGGTACAGCTAAACATCAGATAGCCAATAAGTGTTGAGACCAAGAATCTCAAGAATTGTCAATCGGAAACCATTTCATAAAATGTTATCTAATGAGATTTTGTTTCCTGTTCTTTAGAATGACTATAATATTTTATTCTTGGATTACCTTTACAATAAAAGAACTATCATCAGTGTTGTTATTACTAATCCTGTAACTGTTTGACAAAATCAGGCAAGATCCTATATATCATTGACCCTTAGAAAACAGACTACAAGAAGTTGGAATCGTATAATTCCTCTTTGAATAGAACCGCGCAGTTTAGAATTTGTTCGGCCGAGGTCTGCTGTGCCTTGTATTTAGAGCAGACAACAAAAATATTCCTTCCCTAAAAAAAAAAGAGATTTTTCATATGTCCACTATCCAATCTGGAAATCACCGCACAAGATGCTCTGTCGAAGTTGAAAACAAACGAAGAGCCCGTCTTCTTGGACATGTACCAGTGGTAGAGGAAGGAATCCTCCATTCCTTTGAAATATGACTTTTAACTTTAAATTGATGCTCAGAGTAGGTTGGGGCAGAGGAGGCAGGTGCAGAATATCGACAAGATGAATTGCCCTCTTTGTAAAAGTGATCCGCTTGTTCATTGCTAAATATGTCTACATGGGATGGTATCCATTATAAATTAACATTGTGAGTTTTGAAACTTAAGAAGAACAAGTTGAAGCTTAATAAGAATGGCGATGCTTGTTTTATCTCCAACTATTGTCCAATTGTGAAGGTGTTGAAATGAAGTGCGACAGTCTGATAGAAACCAAAGGTATCTCTCCTCAATTGCAGTTTATTCATTTTTAAAGACTGAAGAGAAGTCAGGGTTATGGAGACAAATGAATAATTTTTATCCTAGTTTCTCGATGAGGATGCCACTACCAGCATGGTTGCGAACCTGCTTCCGTCTGTATATATTTTTATTGCGTCGTGGGGAATCTCTCCGATTAACCTGAGAACGATGTCGTCAGAAAACAAGCAAACTCCCACCACTGTAGAAGGTGTTTTCTCTTTGCCTGCTAAATAATCAGTGAATAATATATGAAATTCATGATGTGCTTGTATAAAGTTGTGAACAAATGGTCCTAAATGCAGAAGGAAAATGTACTGTATTACCAAGACTAGTCCCTGCAGTACAATCAGTCGCATAAATAGATAATTGTACGAACAACAGAGTTTGAATAACTATTTCACTTTCCTCGTGTCCCTGCTCTAATTTTAGGGCGTACTATATCTTTATTTAAAACTATCCAGAGAAAGGATTTTAACTTAAATGAAAAATGTTTGTCAAAAAAGAAATATATTTCAAAAGTAAATAAGTTTCCAAAAAAATAAAGATTAGAGAAGCATTATAAAAATGAGAGAATGTCAAAATTCAACTTTATTCATAGAATATTCAGAGGAGAATATTCTATGAATAAAGTTGAATTTTGTCTAAAAGTTGTTTTTTTAAGTCACCAAAAGAAATTTTTGAAAGAAGTGATAAAAAATTGATGCCCGAAGGCCTAACAATGGATTACAATTTGTTTTCTATTTTTTCTGAAATTATTTTCTATAATATGTTCTTTTTTATATCATCGTCTTTATTTTTTAGTTCGTATTATCAAAATTTTAAATATCTTACGAATATAAGTTAAGATTCAATTTATTAAATAATCAGCTTTTATTTCAAAAATTGTCATTAACGACGAAGTAGGATTTATATCTGAGACAAAGTTTTATGCTATAAATAAAATATTAAATTTCAGTTTAAAGGATTCTCCGAAATATATTTACACTTATGTTTTGGTCTTTAAAATTGAATTTATAAATGCAAATCCGCAGGCATCTTTAGTCTGTTCATTCTTTATTATTCATAAATAAAATAAATTTTTATTGTTAATTATAATAAAAGCTATTTTAGACATATGAACATAGTATAGTATAAATGGAATTTAGTGTATTTTGGAAAACCTCTGAGAATCCAATTTTCTCATTTCAGAAGTTTTCCGTATAAAAAGTGATAGTTCTCTTTAAAAGATTCGATAAGGATTATTTGTTTTGGTTGAAAAGGATTTTATTTAGAATAAGTCATAAGAACTATAAATTAGCATTTTTTTATTAATAGAATTTTTAATACTTTAGTGTTAAAATTTTTTTTAAAATGTCTGTATAAAAATCTACAGTTTTTGCGTAAATTGAATTGTTTGTGTATTAGTTTTTTTAAAAGATGATTATGACAAAAAATTTTAAGGTTAAATAAAATATTTGGGCTTGAAAAAAATGCTCTTAATATACCTTTTAACTTTGATTTTGAGTAGTATTAGAATATTCTGTTAAAGAATAAAATAACAAAATATAAAATTTAAAGCATAAAACAATTTCTGATGAACCAGTGTTGTATTTATCAAGTTTCAATTGGAGAGTCAGCTTATATAGATAAAAAGATATTCGTTTTTTTATCCATGTGAGCTGAATTAAAATAAAAACTTTAAGAAAAACTTAAATTTGAGAACAATTACAATTTTATCACAGCAGAGGATTTTTTTCAATGATTGATTGCAAGTAGTTTAAAATTGAATACATTTTAAATATAATAATAAAAAGGATGTTGAGACACAAGAATATTATCGTGTTATGACGTTTGTAAGTTTTTCAGCAATATTAAATGAAGAAAAGTGTTTTTAACATTTAAAATCAGCATTTGAAAATGATAGGTTTGCAGATCTTTTAAGGATGAAGAGCGCATAGGAAATCTGTTGCCAGCACTCCTCATGGATTTGTTTTTCATGGCGAAAATTTTAATCCTAGCAAATCGCTATACGAAACATATGATAACGAAAGAATTTTATATTTGATTCCCAGCCATGTATAAAATTATTGATGAATTCCTTCTGTAAAGAATAAGTAAACTCAAACGTCATCACAGAATCTTACTTAACATAAAAAATGACAATTCTTATAAATTATGGGTTTCTCATAATTTAAATGATCATTGAAAAGAAAAGTGTGAAAGATATAAAGATATAAAGTGTGAGAGATATAAAGACGTTTGAAAACTATCATAGCCATAAAAGTGGAAAAGATAACGAGGTATGGAAAAAGAATGTATGAAGTTTTATTCAGACGTCCATTACTAGCTAGTCACTAAGCCGTAAGGCATAAGAAATAGCAGACTGCTAGACATCCCTAAAAACGTTTTATAAGGAATGATTATTAAAGAATTGTGATGCACCACAATGTCTACTCATCTTCTCATTTCACAAAATTGGTAGAAATCTTATCAAAGAACATGCACCCTATATATTTAAGAAAATGTGTGATATTTGTCTATTTATAATCTAAAAGCAAACGTGGATTTTGTTCATATTTTGAAGATATGATTGATGGGGTCAGAAATGCACATTTTTATAGATTCAAAGAAATGAATGGTTTAAAACACTTCATTTTTGAAAATTCATCAATGGAAATGCAATGATCAACATTTCTTAAATATTTCTAAAATTTCATAATTGTAAATTTCAATCCTTAAACATATATAAAAAATTTACAAGTAAACCTTGTACAGCATGAATATTTTTCGAACAGTTTAACAATTTTCCTTAGATTTAATTATACGTTTTCTTATAAACTCATGCATAACCTTCTTATATCAGAGTAACCTTGAATATACATTCAATACACAGCTGTTCTGATATAAAAATACTATGTTATTATATAAATTATTAGAACTTTATTAATTTCTTGTTAAAGAGAGTAATATAAAAAGTAATGAATTTAAAATAACGCATTTTATTGCTTTACTTAAATTTATTTCATATCAATTGCCAAAGGCAAATTTTTAGTTACAGTTTCTTCTAGGGGAGAAGGTGTACCTAACATTAGGAAGAAAAATTAAAATTTTGAAAAAAATGATATGTATTTTTTTAGTGGTAGTTATTTGTTAGATATTTATTCAAAAACTCTGTTTTGAATCACAAAATGAGCTTTCACGCGCTGGTGAGATAAAAACAGCTCAGCTGAAGCATATCGATTAAAATAAGGGAACCCAAAAATGATATTCATGTCAAAATTGCTTTCATTTTCATTTTATTGTATTTATGATCTTATAAATACAATAAAATGGAATATTGTGTAATAATTGTATAGTGTCTTGGGAAAATATAGACATTTACGCGACATAGTGGCTAAAACACAATACTTTTAAAAAAGAAAAACTCTACTATTTTTATAACAAAATTATATAATGAAAAAGAAGTTGTATATCTATATACTAACATGTATATATTTTTTATCCATTCTAAAAATTAAAATTTCAAAATGTTAGGCATAAATGAAAATTTTAAAAAAATGAGCAAAAACTACCTATGATTCTTGAAGCAAATAGAGCTTCGAAACTGTATTACATCGTTTGAATTAAAGCAAGGATTTTAATAATTTTCAAATCTTTAAAAAACTTCTTAGTTCAGTAATGTTTTGCATAAATATATTTTGATCAAAATTTCGAAATGCATATGAGCTTATGATTTAAGTTAGCCAAAGTTTATTTCAATCATACTTATATAAGTTTAATTGAATTCAGTGCCGCCGTTTACAGCTCAAACTCGGAAAAAATTTCCGATGACATATTATTTTTATTCAAGAAAAAATTTAACAAATTTAAACACATTGAATAAGTTTCGAAATTGTTCACGTTTAACATATTTTCGTTGAATTTTAACATGTTGACAATAATAAGGATAAATTGAATAATTATAAATATTACATTATTAATTGTAATATTTCTCTTTTTTTTCATGGTAGATGTCCGATTTATTTTATAAGGTAATGTTATCCTTTCTATGAAGATACATAATTCCATTTAGTTTTATTGGATAACACCAGAATGCACACAACGGTTTTTAAATCTCTGGATTATACACTGGCCACCTTTTCACTTTTGAAGAAACTATTCCAACAATCCTTGAATTTAAAACTAGAGTTGTTTCTCTATATATTGCCACCAAGAATTATTAAAAAAATTACGGAATTAATAGAATAATCCTTCTTTGTGTATCTGATCGTGTTATGTATCTGTGTATATTACACGACACTGTATTACGTGTTAAGCATCTTATTTAGCTTCGTTTCGAACATCAATAATTTTTTAAAATACACGAAGGTTGTAAACTAAGAAAAACTGGTATTAATAATGATGCATTCGATAAAACTATGCAGTTTTAATTGAAATTTCTATACAAAAATAAACATTTCATATTTTGATCCTGCATTTACATCAATCGTTGACATTTTATATAACATGAAGATTTATTGGTGATTAAATAATCATACAGAAACTAAATCTACTAAATCAATAAAAATCTAGTTTGCACAGATCCTTAAAGCCTAAATACTTTGAAAATGATAACTTATGTTTTGAGCTCAAACTGTTCTGTGTGGTTTGGTGAAAAATACTTCACCTGAAATACCATTTACAGAAAAGGTGGTTAGGTCTAAATATGTTGTTAAATGCGATTATGGATCCCTACTTTAGTTTGTTATAGTAAGTTAAACAATATATAATAACGATTTACAGTGTATAATATATTCCACAATAAATATAAATAAATTTGTTTTTGAAATAAATGAATTAACAACTTAAATCAGATTAGGTAAAACTGTTTACACAGAATTTAATAAAACTAAAATTTAAAGTGTTTTATTCGGATTGACATCAATTAATAATAGTTACTTAACAAGCAAATTAATTATTAATAATTTTTCTGAAAAAATTTACAATGTTTGTTTTTCCTCTTAAAAATTAACTCTATATTTAAAGTTCTCTTTTTCGGAAAACAACAAATTTTTATATCTATATTAAATTGGGTTTACATTAAATTTCTTATGTATTTATTCTGTTTTGATCATTCTCATATAAAACTGTAGAGGACAAATACTCCATTGCAGTAAGCAATTGAAATGCTTTTGAATTTTTATTCAGTATTTTACAGAAAACAAATGTAACAACAGCAAAGTATTTGCTTTCATGTATCAGTGGATATTTAATCAAATTATCCTGCGATAACATAAAAAATTAAAATGTCCTATCAATAATTTCATTGAAAAAGTAACAAATTTTGTTGAAAGATAACATAATAAGCATTAAGTTTTCTAAAATTCAATATTGAAAGGCATTTAAAATGTTATAAAATAGTCTTACAGAAATTAAAATACTTTATACTAAGTTCACCACTCCAAAAAATTTTCTTCATGTAATAACTTCTTTAACTATTAAAACTTACTTACTTCTACAAGAACGTCTTTAAAAACCTTAAATCTGATTTCATTGCGTATAGGGAGAAGTCTGTTTTTCTGACAATATTTTTTTCAAGAAAAAGGAGCATTTACCTTTTAATGAATTAACTTGATACCTGTTGGACAAAAACAATAGCTTGAATGCAGTTTCGTAATCTAAGGGTTCCAAAATTCCAGAATACAGAAACCTTAGAAATTTTTCTACTGTTAAGTCGTCTACGTCTTGAATGTTTAAGCTTTTCAAATCACTGTTTTCAAGTATTTCACGCAAGATAGGAGATCGAGCTGATAGTATGATTCTGTGAACCTGGAATATTCTGCCACCAGCTTCTAATTTAATATCGGAGAGTTTCGCCTCATTAAACAGACAAAGAAGATCTTTTTGTGTATCACTTAATTTATTACTGTTATTAGAAAGACAAGGAATTGAAAACAATTCGGGTATATAGTTGGAACTTATAACACATTCTTTTTCACAGTTGAATTCATGTAACTCGCATAATAAGTTGAAAGTGATTTCCCTCTTGTCTTTGGAATTTCGTTGCAATATTAATGCTACTGGTATTGAAGGTTGTAACTCATAAAGATGTTCATACTCAGTACGTTGCATTGTGTACCATCTTGAATATAGTTCAAAGCCATTAATATCCAACAAGGTTACTTTAATTGCCACTTTCTTCAAAAGTTTTGCAGGATTTTGATAGTTTTTCAATTCTATTCTGATCTTGCCACGATTTCTGAACACAAACATCATGTACTTTGATGATACGGGAGATTCGAAGTTAAGATATAGCGGTGTAAGGGAATTTAGATTTTCAACAAAATAGTTGAAGTAAATTTTGTTTACTGAAAAAGTTGATTCCTTAAAATTCACGGTTGTTGTAAAGTCAAATTTTTTACCATGAAGTTCATTAAAAATGTCATGTTTTATCATTAAAAAGCCATTAGAAAAAGATAATGCTTTATCTTCAAATTTGTCTTTTTTTATACAATAACATAAGTAGGTTGTATCTAGTTCAATTCTCATTTCTTTTAATTCAAAAGGAATCACTGATCCATCCAATCCAATTATTACAACTGTATAGTTCAAATATTCTATATTCGAAATATCTTCCAAACAAATTAACAAAGTAATTGCTAGAGAATCAAAAATTTTAGGATAAAGATTAGCATAAAGAGTTGTGCATTTATTTCTTATTGATCCAGATATACATTTTGCTGTAAATAAACTGCCATTCATTGTATATTCCTCAAGATATTTAATAACACTGAAATTTACAATTTTCCAAACAAAACAATCCTTAAATTTTGAAGTGTTAATGTCCACTATAATTCGTGAAGCCGTTTATTCCTTCCTAAAAAAAATTTCTTTTTTCACAAAAATAATGTTTTCTTAAATGTTTAATCAAATGTAAGATTTCATGAAATGAAAACTATAAATATAAAATATGTACCACGATGCAGATTAAGTACAGCCATGAATTGAAGTAGTTAACAGGTTGAACATCAATTTCAATAATATTCATGATATTAATGTTGCAACCAATAGCCGAACAAGAAATTAAAATATGTACAATACACTTGTAACATAGCCGATTGGATTGAAAGTTTAAAACGAGATTCTTACTCAATTGTTTGCAGTATGTATAAGTGTGTCTATTTCTTCCAGATGAAGATCTATAAACCAAATGAAGTGATACATAATTTAAAACCATTATCAATTAATTAAGTCGTCACCAGAGATGGCATCCTCCTGTAATTCTACGTCATGATAGTGGATGGACATTAAGACCACGAATTATTTTAGATGCTCCAGTCTCTATTAGTGAACACGATAGATTTTCGAATGGGTTATGAGTAGAAACCTTTTTCTTCCTGATCATGGTAACACTTTTTTTGCTAACTATACTTCCACTGTTACATTAAGTGAGATCTGTATCTTATAATCATGTTTAACAATAATTTTTCTATTGGGTTAAACAACTGTGATAAATATTGGATTGCAATCGTAATTTTTAATGAATGTCAAATAAAGTGGTCTATCCAAGATGGGCATTAAATACCTGTAAAATTTGTTATATTAAGTTTGCTGTATTTATTTTAATATATTACTTTTTTTACCTATCTACTCAAAAATATAGTTAAGAAGGTTTCCCAACCTTTTTTTTTTGTTGAGGTTCCCTAGACTTTATATTAATAATGTTTTCAAGCCCCCATTTACTCTTTCGATAAATACATAAAAAGAAAGTACATTATGTTCTTAAAAGCCTTCAATTTTAATTCTAATAAACAAAATTTTAAATTAAAATAATAAGTGTTTTTTTTTATATAAAATAAGAATAGGTACTTGAGATTTGCATGTTCTGTACCAGTTGGTTGATTCTAGGTTCTGTTTTTGCCAGAGTTATTATCAGTTCACTATCGACATCAAGACGATTTCGCTGTTTAGTTTTAATTAAAATTAGAGCAGAAGAGCCTATGATGCACAAAATTGAAGAAAAAAGGAACTAGTAATCGTGAAGCAAGACAGGTAAGTAAGTTTCGGATTAACAGGCAATCTTTTGAGATAAAATTTCACCAATGTTAAAAATCATCTTTCATGGAAAAATCGGTCTTCATTTCCTGAACTTCTTCTGGTAATTGTAACACATTGAAAACAAATGGAGTTCTTGTCTATGAAATTCATCTTCAAGCGCTTGCAAATAAGTTTTTATGTCAGCTTTCAAATTTGTGTACAGTTTGTTATTTTTAATTGATTCGGACAGGCGAGAAAAATATAACATTTTCAGAAGACAATTTTTGATTCCAAAGTTGAAGCTTTGTTATGAATCCCTGAATATAATAATAATTGCTTATTATAATGTGGTTTCTGCCCTGAAGTTTCAAGTTTAAGCTCATTCCAAAATATGTCAGTTAAATAAGCTCATCTCCATTGAAGTGTGTCATCTTTGAACATTATGAGGAAATCGCATTTCGTGTTTTTCTTTGAATTGAAGAAAAAAAATTACTTCTTTCAATTCATAAAAACGAGCCAACACGTTGCCTTTTGGACATGCAGCGTATTTCTGTATGGAACAGAAGAACTTTCTGATCAAAATCGAGATCCTCGCAAAGTAAAGTAAATAACAAAAGCACTGCTCTTGATACAATATTGATCTCTAGTTTACAATCCATATAGTCGAGTCCAAAGTCTCGATTGTGTAAATAATTTTTTTAAATAAAATGGGAACAAGTTGCAATTAAATAAAAAAATTTTTGATAAGAAAAGTTTTTACTTATCTTTATGTTATTTATTATTATTGATAATTAAGATAGAAATGTGAATATATTTTGAAATAATTACTGTATTTTTTATAAATAACATAATTTAGAATTTCATTCTGGTCACTGAGACCAAAGATTTGTTACGTAAAGGAACTTAAAAATTCTATTTTTCTTAAAATAAAAGTGACACAAGGTCTAACTTTCACTTACAAATATTTTAAATTTAGAGCAATAAAATAATAATAAATGTTACAATACGAAATCTATTATTATTTTTATAGGGCAAATATTCAATTACTATATTCTTTTTTCATGTGTTAATATCATTTTGAAAATTATATTTAGGTAAATATTTTGAATTCATATCAACTACTAAATACTTTTCACAACTGGTTTCAAATTCTACTAGTTTATTAAATAGTAATATATGCATTATAGTATTTAAAAAAAAACAATTATGAAAGTTTTGTGTACATTATTTTTTCTTGAGAAATGTAATTAAAAGAATTGAAAACACAATATTTTTCAACTTTTTGTAAACTGTAATTAAAATGTGTAAATTAAAATTTTATAATTAAAATTTTGTATTATATAAAGTCTCTTTTGATAATACAGTATTTTGCAGTTACTTTATAATAATCACATAGAGTATTTGAAAACAACGCAAACAAATAAAATTAAAAGACGTACGAAATGCGATGTAATATGTTCCATTATACTTATTATTGACTATAAATATGATCAAATTTATTATAAATAAACATTAGAATTTAAATTTAATTCTTAAGCAATTATATAAAACATATAATTACAATGCACAAATAGTATAAATTAAAGTGAATTGCAAAATATCAGATCTTGTACAACTTTCAATACAGTCCACATTCTCCCTGTTCCTTGATAAAACACTTTTTTATATAATAAAACAAAATTTTTCAAATATATATATATATATATATATATATATATATATATATATATTAGAATAAAATGCTTAATATAAAATACTTAATAATATAGTAAAAATGCTTAAGAATAGTAGAATAAAATGCTTAAATTTGAACAGTGTATGATGATTCTCATTCAACAAATTGATAGCCAAATTTCTAAGACAAAACGCGTCAAAGAACATTCGCCTAATATATCGAAGAAACCTATGTGATATTTACCTATTTATAATCTAAAAAACAACTTATGCGTGAACGTTGATTTTATTCTGAAGATATGATTGATGGGATCAGAAATGCACATTTTCATAGATTCAAAGAAATGAATGGTTTAAGACTATTTCATAGTTAGAGATTCATCAATAGAAATGAACTGATCAATCTTCCTTGAATGCTTCTAAAATTTCGCAACTGTTATTTTTAAACCTTAAGCGTAAATCTAAAAAATTTCTAAGTAATCATTATGATGACTTTCGGAACATTTTTACAATTTTTCCGAGATTTTTATTAAACGTTTTCTGAAACTCACGCATAGACTTCCTGTATCAACATAGCATTGCATATACATTCGGTAGAAGCCTATGCTGATAAAGGAAGGCTCTGTTAATATTATATAAATTATTAAAATTTCATTAATACCCTGTGTTAGAGTAATATAAAAAGAGATAAATTTAAAGTAGCATATTTTATAGTTTAAGGTTAGTTTATTTAACATCAGTCGCCAAAGTCCTGTGTTTCGGACAGCCTCTGGAAAGATGTACTTTCATACTTTAACTAAAGTAACTTTTGGAGGAAAATTAAAAATTGGAAAAAAATGCTATGAACTGTTTCTTAACAATATTTATTATTTCTTCTAGTTAACTGGTTCAAAATTCTTTTTTCCTTTAAAAAAGCTATCACGACTCAACTAAAAGAAGTTCAACTAAGGCATTACCAAATAAGTTACAAAAAAAAAAAAAGGATAAAGTGAGGAGTATTAAGAAATTCTTTTCAGTAATAGTTTTTTTTTAAAATATTATACATATATTTTGAATAGTATAAAAAGGAAGAAATTAAAAAAGCTGACATTTTAAAGTTTTATTTTATATTTAAGTTTATTTAATATCAACAGCTAAAGAGAACAATTTTTGGGTTGCCGTTGCCCCTAGTGGAAAACGTGTATTTAACGTTGGGAAGAAAAATTCAAATTTTGAGAAAAATGATATGTACTTTTTTAGTGATATTTATTTAGATAATTGTTTGAAAACGCTGTTTTGGAAACACATAATGAGCTTTCGGGACACAAATAAAAACAGCTGAGCTTAAGCACATCAAATGAGTTAAGGTTTGGTTTTGTGTGGTTTACTGGTGCAAGGTCCAATACTGGACATTTCTGCACCGAACAATGTTTAAAACAAGAGACTCAAAAGACTAGTAAAAGATATAAGATGAAGGATATTAAAAATTTAATAAAAGTTTATGTAAAAGATTAAAGTGGATAAAATTTAAATAGAATTTAAAAAACCTATTGCACGTAAAAACGCAAACAAATTTCTATGTGGTTTAGATCCAATTAAATCTGATAAAATTAAATTTGTTTTGTTAAAAAATACTAAGCGTAAATAATTGAAGTTAGGACAAACAATTAAAATGTGATGTACTGTATACGGTACATTACACATGTCACAAATCGGAGCACTCTGAGACAAGAATAAATGCTTGTGCGTAAATCGAGTATGTCCAATGCGAAGGCGTGTAAGTTTTACATCAACTCTTCGTATAGGAACGTCTGGAAATGGAAGAATCCGAGGAGATATATTATGCAATTTGTTGTTTATCTGCAAATCCCAAGTTTTTTGCCATGGGGACGAAATAAAGTCTTTGACAATATGTTTAATGTCAAAAAATATTAATGCTTTATGTAAAAGGTCAGTGGCGTTTTTAGCAGCAGTATCTGCAAGCTCATTCCCAGCAATGCCAACATGACTAGGAACCCAACAAAACACAACATCAAATCCTTTACTCTTCAATGTATTTAAAATATCTAATATTTCCACAATAACTGGATGAAATTTGTCGTTAAAATGGTCTAATTGCATGATCACACTCCTGCTATCTGTATAGATACAGTATTTTCGATGAGAGTTGGATTGTATTAGTTCTAGAGCACGTAAAATTGCAACAGCTTCAGCTGTGTAAACAGAGCATGATGTATGAAGTTTATATTTGTAAAATTTATTTCCAATAACAATACCACAACCAACGTGATCACTTGATTTTGAACCATCAGTGTAAACAGGTATGTAGGAGGAAAATTGATATTGAATGTATAAGAACATTTGTTGCAAAATAAGAGGAGCTGTTGCTGATTTACTGTATCCGGCAAAGGGATCGATTATACTAACAATAGGGGTGTTCCAAGGTGGAAATTTCAGAGAATCTGTAATTTGGATTTGCACATTGGGGAAATCAGAGGAAGATACAAAAGAGTTTGTACGTTCATAGAATTGTAGAATATTATGTGGTCGTGCATTATAAATCCTTCTTAGAGAGGAGCAGACAACCATAGATCTCAAAGGGTGTTGTGATGCTGATAACATTTTAAAGTAATAATTTAGAGATAATTGCTTACGTCTCAGATCAAGGGGAAATTGGTTACAAATCACATAAAGGCTCTGAACAGGAGAAGTCCGGAATGCTCCAGAACAGATTCGCAAAGCTGAATGATGTACAGGGTCTAATTTGCGTAATACACATGATCTAGCTGATCCATAAATTGCACTACCATAGTCAATTCGGGATAAAATAACCGATTGATATACACGGAGTAAAGCTTTACGATCTGCACCCCAAGTGGTATGAGAGAGTACTTTGAGAATATTTAGTGACCTTTCACACCTCTTTCGCAAATCTAAGACATGTGGTAGGAAAGTCAGCTTTTTATCAAAAATTAGCCCAAGAAATGATACTTGATTAACCACAGGAATAATTGTGTCTGATATCTTAATTTCTGGATCAGGATGAGGTCCAGTTTTTCTGCAAAAATGGATACATTTACTTTTGGAAGGTGATAAAGAGTGCCCATTATCATTACACCAAGCAACAAGATTATTGACTGCAGTTTGTAATTGTCGTTCAATAAGTTGCATATTGGAACCTTGGCAGGAGATTTGGAGATCATCAACATATAATGTTCCACGAATTGATGGTTGTAATACATGAAGAATATTCCTGATGCAAATATTAAAAATAGTAACACTTAAGACACTTCCCTGAGGAACCCCTTCTGATTGGATAAATGGATTGGATAAAACAGATCCTATACGGACATTAAAAATACGAGAATTTAAAAAATTCTGAATAAAAATTGGTAAATTTCCTCTGAAGTTAAAATTAAATAAAGTGCGAAGAACTCCATAACGCCATGTCCTATCATAGGCCTTTTCTATATCAAAAAAGATAGACACCAAATGATGTCTCCGCACAAAGGCATTCCTAATTTGTGTTTCTAGATATGCAATGTTATCAAGAGTGGATCTACCTTTACGGAATCCACTCTGATAAAGAGATATGTACTGATTGTCTTCAAGTACATAAACAAAGCGGGCGTTCACCATACGCTCAAAAGTTTTAGCGAGGCAACTTGTGAGAGCAATTGGACTAAAGTTGTGAGGATCAGTTGGATCTTTCCCCGGTTTCAATATTGGAATAACTATTGCTTTGCTCCAGAGACTGGGGAAAACATGTTCATTCCATATTCTATTGAACAGAACAAGAATGATTTTTAAAGAATCATGGCTAAGATGACAAAGCATCTTATATGAAACACCATCTGGTCCTGGACTAGTATTTTTAGTTTGGGACAGTGCTCTCTGCAGTTCTAGCATAGAGAAGTTGCAATTATATGGGTGTATCCCTTTATCATGAAACTTTATAGGCTTCTTTTCAGCTTGTTCTTTAATCCTGAGAAATTTAGGATCATAAGAGGCTGGACTAGATACCCTTGCAAAAGTTTCACCTAAAAGATTCACAATATCATATGGAGAAGAGTATGTGACAGATCCTCTCTGTAATATTGGGATAGAGAAATCTTGATATAAGCCAGAAGTTGCTGTAACACTCTTCCACAACTGTTTGCTGGAAGTTGATGATGTGATGGAAGAGACATATCTCATCCAAGATTCTTTTTGACTATTTCTTCGTACACGACGAGCTAAAGCTTTAGATTTTTTGAAAGCTACAAGGTTTTCTATAGTGGGACTCCTACGAAAAATAGACCACAACCTTTTCTGTTTCGTGTATGACACTTGACACTCATTGTTCCACCATGGTTTATGATGTTTGTGTGGAACTGGGGAGCGCTTGGGAATCGTGCTTTTGGCTGCATCTAGAAGTGCATCAGTAACTTTTTGTACAGCATCATCAATGTCCTCACTTTGAACTATGCTGTCAGTAATCACAGCTAATTGGGAGTAGTGTGGCCAATCTGCACGATAATAAGAATAAGAAGAGTGGAAGACTTGTGGTCTACTTATACCAGTTTGAGTTACAATTAATGGAAAATGATCACTGTTATATAAATCATTTTCAACTCTAAAATTTAATAAAGGTAAAAGTACTGGTGAACAAATAGCCAAATCTAATGAATGGAAAGTTCTAGTGGGTTGGTGGAAATAAGTTATTTCTGTGGAATTTAAGAGGCAAATACTGTTATTCGAAATGAACTGTTCAATTATGCGACCACGAAAATTTGTATTATCACTACCCCATAAAGTGCTATGCCCATTAAAATCACCAAGCAGTATAAAGGGTGTAGGTAGCTGATCCAATAGATTGTTCAAATCACTTTCATAAACAACAATGTGGGGAGGCAAGTAAAGGCTACAAATAGTAATGAGAGATGTTGTATGTACGCGTACTGCAACAGCTTGTAGTGATGTGTTGAGGGGCTGGACAGAACTAGGGAAGCTACAAGACACAAGGATGCATACACCTCCAGATACGGCATCAGGAGTGACATCTTTTCTCACACAGTTATAACCACGCAATTTAAAACAACACTGAGGTTTCAAGAATGTTTCCTGAATGGCAAAACACACTGGATTATACATATTAATCATGGTTTTGATATCTTCTATATGAGTGCGAAAACCACGACAGTTCCAAGATAAGAAGGATACCATTAAATAAAATTAGATGTTCCAGCCTCTTAACAAGCCATCTGGGATTCAGATGAATCTTCACTTTGGAGTGTTTTTTGGGATCTTTGGGATTTTGATTTTGCGAAAGACTTTGGAGAAATATGTTTTAGAATGGGAGAAACATTAGTATTAAAAATATTTGAGGATAGTTTTGGAATTGGAAGACTTACACAATGTGTTTGGGTACCACAGGATTTCATAACTTTTTTGACAGCTTGTGAATAACTAATACCTTGTTGAGGGGTACGGGATGACACTACACGCCTTGCTTCGGGGTAAGATAAGTTTTGTTTTATTTTTACAGTAGTAATTTCCTTTTCTAATATCCATGTTGGGCACAACCGGGAGTAAGA
>JAPDSC010047448.1:0-14432 GCA_026290005.1 Latrodectus geometricus
AATTTGAGTAACTTTAAATTCTATTCAGTTTTTATGCAAACTTTTAAGAAAATACAATTTCTTCGAGAAAAAAATTTTATTTGTGTTTTTTTTTTAATTTTGTTTAAAACAACAATAGCAAAATAATGTCATTTTTATTGTCACAGAACGCACATACAAATCTTAATGGAAAGAAGTTGTACATGGTTTCTTTTAGTAATTTTTCCAGATCTTTATTTGTTTTGGAATCCAAAGAGAACACCTTTCAGGCAAAGTACGTGAAAGTACACTTTTTATACCTTAGGGTAGTATATTTAATTAATTATTTATTTTTGTACTTCCGTTTTAGGAAATAAACGTTTATTTTGTATACATTGTAATTTTTTCACTTGATAAATCATTTAATTAAATGAATGCAATTTTAACGTTATTTACACGTTACTTTTTGTGTGAAAGAAGGAAATCGTTTTTTAGAAACAAAATGTTTTATGAATTCACTTAGAACAAAACAAAAAAACGTCTCTGTCATAAATGAAAATGAATTTATTATTTTGAATGATATTAATTCGAAATGTAATTTACTTCATTTTTTCCTTCAATTTGCTTCTTTACCAATCTGTTTGAAATATATCTTTCTTTTTTGTTATCAATGAGCAGCATAACTCAGAAAAAAAACTAAAACTGTCTGTTATTAGCTATGTTCTTTAAAAAAAAATTTAAAAGTATTGAAAAATAAAAGAACATTTTTGTTGATTTTCTTAAAATAAATTATAATTTTTTTTTTTTTTTTTTTTTTTTTTTTTTTTTTTTTTGGATATACTTATAAAATATCATAAAAACAAATTAAAAAAATATATAATATCATTTTTATTCACAAATACAAACTTTGATTTCTACTCAATGAGTTATTGTAATGTATGATGGTATATTAAAAATATTCTAGAATAAATTTGTTTGGCTTAAAATATATTAACATGCAATTCTTAATTACGCAAAACATTTTCGTACCTTCATTTTGCAAATGAAACTACGATCGCTGTTTTTATTTTATGTTGCATGCATGCTGCTTTTATATTAATACACAGGATTTAGTTTACTTCAATCAGCTCAATAATTACACTTATTCGTATTACTTTTCCAGACTATATCTTATTAGTATAAAAATTTAGCACAATTTATATCTATTGTTTTATGTAATGTGATTTTATATATAATTTCTTATTATTAATTCCTATAATGTTTATAAATATCAAATCTTGACTGTTCATTTACACGGAAATAAACACTCTTTATCTCTGCTAATTTTACTTTAACAATAAAATTGTAATGTCGAAAAAGTAATGCACAACTTATTTTACATAATAGGAAAAATATACAATGATGTACAAATGTTTAACTTTTAAACATATTATGATAAATTAAGAGGTGATTGTGACGCCGAAAATGAATTTTAATGAAGTAATTTGACAACAGGTTTCTCATAGACAAATTTAATTTGAACTTTGTTGCCTGGCAAAACATTATTGTTATGACTTATGTTAGATGGATAAATAAATACACGTGTATTTCTAATAGTATTAGAAGCTTCATTTAGCCTTAAATAATTTTAAGACTATGATAATGAAATATTGCAGCTCAAATCGAACAGTATATCATAACTGACTGCTATATACAAATTTAATAGTTTCAGGACTATCATTTTATAGCTCAATGATCGGTTATCACTAACAGCCAAAAAACCAAAATAAAGTTATTTAATTTTTTGGCTGTTAGTAATATACAATGCTAGTCACCCAAATTGCAATACCAAGAAAAGTAAGAGTTATTACAGCAAAATTTATTTTGTAGGTAACATTTTGACCAGGTATCAAATGATTAAATTTATAGATTTCTGTGATGTGTAATTCCTGCCAAAATGAGTAACCAGAATAGCCGCTATTGTTGGAGATCACCTCTGCCACATGCCTCAGCATTGATTCATAGAAACTTTGAACGTGTTCTTAAGGTACAGAGGGCCAAGTAGCTTCTTCACGATGCAAAAACTGATTTGGTGTTTCAGCTGGGAATATAAACTGGGTCAATCGTTGAGTAATCATGGATCACACATTTTCTATGGTAGAAAGATTCGGTTAATGAGCCGGCCAGGAAAGGAATTTAATCTGGCGACTGACGAAGAATTCTTAGACAACACGTGTTCGTGTAGTCATGGATGATCTTGTTGAAATATGGTTGTGGGTAAGCCGAGCCCTGAAGGTAAAGGAGGACTACAGTTTCCAATACCTTGTAGATGTTGCGCTGACTGTTTAAAGTACCGGCAATGCGTACTAGAGGAGGGCAAGTGTGATATACAATAAAGCCCCAATGATAACCGGTGCAGGACCAGTGTGAAGGTGCATAACGCAGCTGTTCAGCAATCTCCGTGGTGTCTATAGACAATTTCATTCCATTCTGCCGTCCACATCCTTATTTTATCAAACCATTGGCAAAGGAGATATCTGTGGTTCTGCGTACAGAGTAGACGAATCAATGCGGCCAGATCATTCTGCATTAAATGGAGTCGAATGGCACACGATTCACCGGATGATATGTTACAGACTGCATCTGCTATTCTATGGTTCGTGTTGTGGCTGAGTGATCCGTCACAGCCATGTGCACAATTTACTTGTCATCTCGTAAAGTGTGGAACTGTGGTGAATGCTATCGAACAGGTGGTTATGTCATACCCTCTTGCAATCAGCGATCACATATACGCATTTCAGCTGTTTGGTTTCGTCCAACACGTCTATCGATTACCCTGCCATATAATCGACAATCTTGATAGACCACAATCCTTCCCCTGTCGAATTTGAATACTTGATCCTAAAATGATCGCTGTTTTCTACAAAGTGTAATTGATCGTTTTTTTGAACAATCCAGAAAAAAAAACACATTTACTGTACTTTAATCAATCGGAATCTCCAAGGCTTAAATAGCGCTTTGAAGTGGCACCACAGGCATGCGTAATGTGTGTCTGTGGTAGAAATTCTAAGAATTTGCATATCTCACCTCCGCTAATGCTTGTTGAAAATTTCATATTATTTGCAATCTCTAAAAACAAGGTGTTGTATTTACGGTGATCAGCAGTGTAATTAAAATTTATTGGATTATATAAAGAGCAATTAATAAGGAGACGATGTCTTTTTCAAGACATCATGTTTTTACGCGAATAATTAAACACCATTTGCATACATGATACCTATTTGCTTAGATATAATTCAAGATTTTTCATCCATATTCGACATCGTTTTACTGGTTCATCACTTCGAATAATCTCATGGATACCATTAAATATATGCAATGGTCACATCTTATTTCATTTAATGACACTTTGTAGAATGGAAAATACATTAATGGTTTGTAAAGGCCCATGGGTCTCCTTTTTATTCATTCTGTGTTTGCAGTTCTGTGAGAATTGTTGTTTTGTGTGATTATATGCGATGAAGTTAGTTTCAATTCTTGAACAAAGTTTGAAAAGTCATAATTTAAATTGAGATAAGTACAAAATTATGAAATACAATCACAGCTGACAAAGATACATATCATAATGTCCATGACATGATTCTTTTATATTAACAGATACCCCACAAAAATATATTTTCTGACGCATCTTGAATATGAATCTATGAAAACATTTCTGGATACATGAAGTCCTTCAGAAAAAAAATAAAGTTTTATCGTTGAAGTAAATAATAACATAATGTGTGCTCTAATCACATTTAGCAGAAAACTTTCCATGTTGCAAAATGTTCATGAAACAATTTTTCTATACCACTCGCATCACATAAGAAGGTAGTCATGATAACAGCTATTTCAGATTGAATTTTTTATATAAATGATTTTATATGTGCAATGCACAATGTTTCAAAAAATTGTAACAACTAAATAGTTGATTTATGAGAAAATAAGAAACTCAAAAATTTATATTTAATTTATAATGCGATTCAATCATTTTTGAAAATGTAACATAGTATTTTTTTGTGTTTCGGAATCTAAGGGCAATAAAATAAGTAATATTGGCATTTTTTTCTAACATGCAAAGGAAAAAAAAATGTATGAAAATCAAAACAAATAAAACATAAATAGATGTCCAATCTGAGTCATAACTGTGTTTCCCTCATAGATTAAGACGTAAAAAGTAACATGCATGACTATATAGTGTGAGTAAATTTAATGATTACTTGATAGAGCTCTCCACTAAAAAATTATTAAATATATTGCAATGTCGTATTCAAAAATTGTTCAAATATTGCTTAAATTTCAGAAACTGTTTATGACGCTGATAATTTTACTTTTGGAAAATTTACCTCTCAAGAAAACTACTTGCTCTCTATATGCACTATGTTTAAATGTAGTATATAAAAGTGCAATTGATTTCAAGAATACAAAATTTATCCTTTAATCTATTAAATAAATAAAAATTAAAGAATTTTTAATCTAAAAAGTATGTCACTTTTATGGAGGAATATCTAGGCTATGAAGGACATTTTATATCAATATATAATAGAACATTTTTTTTTACAGAGAAATACTTTGCGTACAGATATATTTTTCAAAGACTTTTAACTTTTTAAATTTCAATGAACAAAAACTGTCAATTAATTCAGTAAAAATACAAGTTTTGTTTTATTTTCATTCTATGATTTAGACCTATCTGTTTTCACATGTATTGCATTTTCTTCGAAAGTTAAATACATACAAATAAATCTTCTGTTTTTCAGTTGTCTGCGGTTTGGAAAAATAATATTGAATCATATATATACAATCCATGGAGTAAAAATAATATTGTAGAAAAAAGATAGCATACTTTAAAATTAATATATACGTGGATACATCAAAAATAAAACTAAATAAAATAATTTTAATGCTCACATGTAATTTCGGCATTTATATATGCTTTTATAACAAAGCTTATCTCGGAAAAATACCAGAGATATTTGGAAAGTTTGCTTCTGGCACTACAAAGATATTTTATAGAAAATCAATGAAATGTTTTCTGATAAAAAATGTAAAGCAATTACCAATTTAACTCTGGAACTCTCTGAAATATTTTTATCAAATTAAAATGAAAAAGGTACTAATTTAGTATGGGTGAATAAAGAAATTATAAAAAAATATGAACGTTATAGTTTTCTACCAAGAATTTAGGGCCTGTTTTAACTGTGTTTATGTTAAAGATTAATATCTTATCACTACCAACATAATCCATATCTCAATTTATTTTTTATGAACCGTTGTTAACGGATAGTGATCAAATTCTTAATCCATATCAAAATTTCAGAGGGAAAGAGGCCAGGAAATCACTTCATTCCGTAGTTTTATTATTAAGTTTATAAACAAAAATTATTGTTGTATAGAAATATTATATGAATATATGAGGTACTGCATTTCTTATTATATTTAGTTTAAATTGTTGTACACTCACTTTAAAAATACATTTACGATCATTTATTTACATCAATCAAAGGTTTATACTATCTGAAATTTATTTAAGTAAATTTTAGGTAGAGAAAGGAATCTCCAATATCAGATCTTTTAAAATTCTTAAGTTTATTATTCAATTCTTAAAAAGTGAAAGATAATTTTTGAATGATAGAAATAAATTCACTTCTAATCAATTTTCGCAATTGTATCTGGTTTTCTAATGTTAGAGAAAACGAATCACTGGAAAACAGTACAGCTCAATTAATGGCGGCATTCTTTGAAATTTTTCTTGAATTAAAAAACACAAGTACCGAAAAAACAGTTTTTTATATAAGAAAAACTATAGCATTATAGATTATTCCAGAAGTAAAATATGTTCCTAATTTTAGTTTAAATTAATTGTACTTTGTACTTTATTTGTACTTTGCTCTATATTAATATTAAAAAATTTAGTATTTATTAACAACTGTTTTCAATTTGTATTCATAAGCATATTGATTTAATAAGTCAAAAGTGTACCTATAAAGACCCAATATATGAATTACTTGCATATTTTAAGTATAAAAAAAGAACATAATTTCAAAATAACTCGAGAAGTTATTAATTTTGATTTTAGATATTAAAAACATTATTTTTAAGTGAACAATTTTAAAATTATAATTATAAAAAATTTAGATATTTTTTTCACCTAGTTATTCCTCAATTTGTACTAGTTTACACATATATATTTAACATGAGCAAAGTATAATAAAAAATAAACACAATTAATGTTTCACTTTAGATTTTTAGTAAGATATTATTAAATAATAAAGTCTTATACGAAATTGATAAATACCTAAATGAAAAGTTGATGTCGTATATTTTCAGTGAAACATTTTAATGTTATAGTTCAACCTAGGAAAAACTCATAATAATAAGTTTTTTAAAGTGTTAATGAACTAAATAACTAGTAACACTGCAAGTAGGGAGAAAATTTAAACAAATTTCCTCTTAAATCACCTTTTTTTCATGAACAATCAAGTACTTCAGGATATTTTTTTCTCATCACAGAGAATCTACCTTAAAGTTTTGAGCCGTCAAGATATGATCGATGAGTACTTAGAGCTGTTCTCGCTAAGCACAATAGAACGAGAGTATTCCCTATTCTTTCCAGACAGTGCACTCAACTGTAGTTTGAACAGGCTTTTTAGGGGCTTCAACAATAAATACTTCTTAAGCTTATAATTTAAAAAAAAATGTTTTGTGATCATTATACAGTCTCCCATGAGCTTTTCTAGGCTCCAATTATTATTACAAGGAATTTTGTAGCAGTGTGCATATACGTAAAACTAAAACTGCTAATGCGAAGCAAAGTTCTTATCTTTTTCATTTATGCTCTGTTACAGAAGCAAGAAAAAAAATGGTGATATTCAGCGAAGTGAAGCAAGAAAAATGTTTTATGTAGAATAAAAATGTAGAATCACACATAGAACAGAAATCAAATAAATTCGCTTATATTTTTATATCGGTACCAAAGATTCAGATGATGTGAAATGATATAGGTATAAGAAATCACACCCATAAAAAACATTTTTATCATATTTCGCAAATCATTTTGCTAAATGACGGGTTGAACATAAAATTTATTTTTCTATTTGTTCTATTTTTTATTTTTCATTCAATATTGTTTTTTTCTTATTTTTGTAATAGTAATGCTTTCGGTTTAATCGCCTGTAATTTTGCCTCACTACTGCTTTTTCTTGTTGTTAAATTTAGCATAAAAATTCGGAGACAAAAATGACAAATTTTGTTTAGTTTTATCATTTACTCTAAAACATATTGAAATTCAATGGTAAGTTACTTCAATTTAGAAGATATTGATTATAATTAGGATTTTTTTAGTGACATAAGCATAGAAATTGTATTCTTTTATTTCTCATGCTTAGAAATAAAATACTGATTTAAAACGATTAAAAAATATTTTATTCATTTAATAAAAAATAATTTATTCAGCATCTCTTTCTAAACAATTTTTTGAATAAATTGGTGTTGAATAAAAATTGCCTGTTATTTGCTATACAATTTATTTGATATTTTAGTTTTTTTTATTACATTTGAGAAAAAAAAATCTGATAATACATTTAAAGTAAATATTAAAATCATAATTTGAAATTACCCATTGGGCAAATGTAATACTCCTTTCACAGGTTATAAAAATCGTTGTTTTATTAATTTCTTTAAGAATTGTTATAAATATTTATTTTACCAACGAATTTTTGTATATAACTGCCGATTAAACAAATTTTAAATTCACTTTGATTATTTAAATTCAAACATTTGATAACATTTAAAAAAATTTTTCTGCTGTATTATAAAAAATTTAGATTCTAATGCTGAAAAGTATTTAGAAATCTATGATAGCAATAATGATAAAAATAAGCAAAATGAATATAATGAAAAAAAAATAAAATAAAATCCTAATATAACTCTAATCAAATACTTTTTGTATGTATATTAAGAAAGAATGGAATATGCTTAACATCTTATTCAGGTTTTTTTATAAAATTTTCTTCTTTCTAATGATAAATACAGATAAAATACAGTTTTTAAAAGTTCAGATAAATAAAATAAAGAAAATATAAATAGGTAAAGTCAATTGTTTTCATCTAAATATTTTCAGTTTTCGCTGTGGGATTGTGTTAAATTTTATTGATTAATAATTTTACTGTCTACTCTAACTTTATAAGGAAATAGGAGAACTTTGAAATATTTTTTCATTGTTTTTAATAAAACATACACATTTCCATTTAAATATTTTTATCCATTCTTGAAAACACCATTACTTCGTATCAATAAAGTATGTCTAAAATTAAAAAATGTATTTTTGACTATTCCTCGCATTATCCCCATAAAGTTAATTAATATTAGATTTAAGATGATAATCTGAAATATTAATAAGTATTTAATACAAAATACTCACTGCCAGAATTTGAAGTTTCTATAGCAAATTAATTACTCTGGCTACCAAAAATTCAAGAAAAATCACAAAAACAGCGATAAATCACCTAAAAATAAGCAAATCTTAAATATATTTGAATATGTTTTTAAGTAAAAGGAGCTAAACAATAAGATTTGATGCAAAATGGTGATGCTGCTGTCAGAATATGTTATTTGCAAGGAGCATAAAAATAGATGTTTCAAAGCAAGGCGGGAATTGCCACTGCGTGACTAAGATTAAATATCTGCTATACCGAAATTGTAACAATAGCCTTAAAGCATTATTTGACTGAGCAATTTCAATGTCAAGCTATTGGAAGATTAGAGGCAGGACAGAGTCAAATAGAAGTGGCTAAATGGCTGAATGTGATTCCATCTGTGATTCATTAAGTTTTGACAACAATTTCTAATCACTGATCTGTTCAGTCAGAAAGGTAACTTGCTACCATGAATGCCAATGATCGATATGTGTCATTGTGCGCATGAACGTATGGAACAGCAATTGAGCTGAACTCAGATGATAATTTTCTGTAACATCCTAAATGGTGGTATACAGAATAACCGTGCGTAGAAGGCTACTCGCTTGTGGTCTTCATGCGAGATTGACAGTCATTTGTGTTCCGCTCAAATCATGCTATAAACGGGACAGTTTGCACATGAACATTTCCAAAGATTTGGCCAATGGAAGGCTGTCAGTAGAGGGCTATTCCCTTTATGAAGTCCAGATTTAGACTAAAAATATATAGCAAGTGCATTTATTTTTGGAGAAAAAGGGGAAAACTCATTTTCATTCTTCAAACATCCGTGAAAGGGATACATATGGATATGCACTGTTATTGTTTGAAGCGGTATATCTTCGACTGGATGCACAGTCCATTTCTTCTATCGGGGAAATGATAATTTAAAACCAAAAGTGATTACATCCAAATGCTTATGCTTGACCTTATGCCAGGACAATAGGTGATCCTTTCTGGATGGTAATCTGAGACTACACAGGAGTAAAATGGTGGATACTTATTTTGAACAGAAAAAACTGAGGTCATGTTGTAGCTAGCTCGGTCATCGAACCTGAACTCAGTCGAGCATTCCCCCAATTGAGATACTCCATACGATGTGTAGCTGCTCTCAATCAACTTCCTAGGACACAAGATATGCTAACAGAGTAGGAGGTGTGAGATTTGAAATAGCTCGCACTTCTTACACACTTAACAGACCGCATAATTGAGAACATCACACCGCTGCATGTGTTGTATTACATTACCGAAGAGTCATGCCCTATATTAAAGTTACTTTTCCTATACAAAATTTGTTCCTCCCACTTATTCATTGCATACATATTGTATAATGTGTATACGTTTCCCTAAATTCAACGTACAACTTTTTTATTTAAGTTTATTTTTGTGATTTTTTAATTTATGATAACCAATGTACGTAAAGATTCAGTTTAGAAAACAAAATCATATCAAACATGTCTATTTTTTTACCACTTAACACACGAAATACTTTTTTTTTTTAAAAATAACATATGTTATGAATATTTGTTTTAAATTTTGAGTACTTGGCACAAAACTTGTTAAAAATTATTGCAGGTGCATTCAAAATAAATCAAATAACAATTTTAAATTCAAAGTAAGAATCCACGCGAAAAAAAGTTATTTTAATAATTTAGAAAATGTATATTTATTTATACGCTCATTTACGTGAAATAAAATAAGTGGACTTACATAAATACAATAAATACAAAACTTAGGTTTAAGTTTTGTATTTATTGTATTTAGGTTATTCCTAAAATAAGTAAATAACGTATATAAATGCTTAATTTTGAATAATTATATACTATTCTCAAAAAATATATATTACTATCTTAGATGTTGAAGATTACAGATTGCCGAAATTACACTTTGGCTAGAAAACACATTCCCAATGGTTTGTTTTAAAAATTTCATTTGGCAAGTAATACACGTCTCTTATTATTTAAATCAAAATATATAGTTTTCAAAATCATGGCACAAACAGAATTCAATTTATGAATACTTCTTATTTTTCTTCTTGAATACTCAACCAGCAATCTTCTGTGACCATTACAGCATATTTTTGTGTGATAAACTTATAAAAATATAGTTTAATTATTTAAGTCCAACTGAACTAGCATTTATATATAATTAAAATTTACATTTTTAATAAATCTTTTAAAATATAAGGCAAATTAAGGAAATTCTTATACAATAATTCATCCTAATAAATATTTGCAATACATTGTAAATAAATGTATATATTTCTAAAACACAATAAAAGCAACAACGAATTTGTCGTAAAATTTACATTGTACATATTTGAAATTTATTACATTAAAATAGTATTTTTAGAAATAAATGCATTGATATATTTTGTACATGATAAGAAATTGGAAATATATTGTTTAAAAAAAAATCACTCAGTTTATTCTAAAAGCCTAAAACTAACTTAGATGTGATCGATCAGTTTTTCATATTTTTTTTCGCCATAGATAGTTTAATTTCTTAGAAGAGAGAATTTTTAATTAATTTTTTACAGAGATGATTTGAATTTTTTTAATCGTCCTTAGAAATAAGTGCTAATGACCCTTCTGCACCGTGGATGTGTGTTATTATCTTCGTCTTTTTAAGACGTACATTTACGAAGTGGTGCAGTTTCATTAATGAAGACCAAAAATTGTACCATAACTTTTTTATGCAACGAAGTTTTCTTTCTATTAGTTTCTCTTAATTTTTTATGTAATATTCTTAACATTTTACTGCTGAAACTTAAATAAAGTACTTGATAATGTAATTCAACCATGCATTTTTTTCTTTAAATATATTTTAGTTTTCTTTAATCATCAATGAAATTTCATCCTAAATCTAAGTTCTGAAAATTGATGTAGGAAATGAAGGGTAGCTATGCATTTTATTTAAGTTTAACTAACATGATAAGGGTTATTTCAAATATTAACTAATTAGAAATTTAGTTAAAAATGTATATTTTACAAAGTAGTTTATATTTTAATGAAAAACTTTCTTATTATTTTTAAAAGTAAAGCATTTAAAATTCCTTAATTACTAAATTAAAAATAAATATTTCACATAAATAAAATATTTGTAATACTTATTAAATGAATACTTCAAATTTATTAATTAAATGTAAATTTTAAATAATAATACTAAAGTTATGCACATAAGGATCATTTTGCTATTACGATACAGAAATTTAGTAAAAATTCTAACAGAACAAACTGGACACTTGTATTCTTTTTTAATGAAGAATAAACAATTACAGTAAACAATCGTTCCTTTTACACTATGCACAATATAGATTAAAATATGACTTCTTAGATTGGCTTCGTTTTTTTACCTGTATGCATAGGTAACAATTTTAAATTAATTTTTTTTATAGCCAATAATTTTAATCTGTTCGAATATTATCTGACAATTTATCTTTTAAACATTTTTTTAAATTTCAGATCGAACGTAACTTTCGTAACTTTTATAAAAGCGATGATCAAAATTTACAGATTGTTATGTATTTGTAAACTATTGATAAGATTGCCAGAGATTAATAGCAATCAGCCAAATCTGTAATTAATTAAATAAGCAGATTTCACAAGAAAATAAAGCTGCAAATAGAATTATTTTCGATTAGGAATTTTTTCAGACTGCCAAAGGTCCAAATGTATTTCTTTAGAATTGCATTTCATAATCTCTTCATCCTTAAAGTTATACGGGTACAGGGAAATAGTATTCAGTTCTTTCAAGAAGCTGCTTTAAACAATGCGATAAATATTTTTTTGGGATAGTTTGTGATTACTTGCCTTTTTAAATATCTGTAGTCAATACTGTTTTACGTATTATAAATTAAAATTAACTTTGCATTTACACATTTGTATATGAAGTCCACTTATTTAAATTTTTCTACTTACTTTACAAATTTACGAAATATATACTACTGGCCATTAAAAATGCTACACCAGGAAGAAATGCAGATAACAAAATGATATTTATTGGACAAATATATTATACTAGAAATAACAAGTGATTAAATTTTCAAAACATTTGGCTGGATAGATCCTCAGAAATCAGTTCCCAGAACAACCACCTCTGGCAGTAATAACAGCAGTTACACGCCTGGGCATTGAGTCAAACAGAGATTGGATTGCATGTACAGGTAGAGATGCCCATGTAGCTTCAACACGATGCTACAGTTCATCAACCGTAGTGACTGGCGTTTGGTGACGAGCCAGTCACTCGGCAACCATTGACCAAACATTTCCTATTGTTAAAAGATCTGGAGAACGTGATTGCTAGGACAACAGCCGAACATGTTTCGTATCAAGGAAGGTCCGAACAATACTGGCAACATGCGGTCGGGCATTATCCTGCTAAAACGTATGGTTTCGCAGGGCTTGAATAAAGGGTAGATCTTCGGGTCGTAACACACCAGGAATGTAACGTGCACTAATTAAACCACCGTCAATGCGAACAAGAGGTGACCGAGACGTGTATCCAATGGCACCCCATACCATCACGCCAGGTGATGGGCCAGTATGACGATGACGAATGCACGCTGCCAGTGTACTTTCACTACGACGCCACCAAACACGGATTCGAAAATCATGATGCTGTACACAGAACCTGGATTCATCTGAAAAGATAACGTCTTGCCATTCGTGAGCCCAGGTTCGTCGTAGATCACACCATTGAAGCCGCTCTTGTCTATGACGCAGCGTCCAGGGAAGCCGCATCCATGGTCTCCTAGCTGAATGTCCATGCTGCTGCAAACGTCGTCGAACTGTTCGTGCAGACACTTGTTGTCTTCCAAACGACCCAGTTTCTTGACTCACGGCTCGTGACGTGGTTGCACGATCCAATAGGGACATGCGGATAATATGCCTGTCTTCTCGGCTGCTAGTGATTGGTGACCGCTTAGATCGCGCATGGCGTTCCGTGTTACCTTTCTGAACACATCGATTATATATTCTGCTAACAGTCAATTGGATCTCGACCGACGCGAGCAGCAATACTGAGAATAAGATAAACCGCAATCCCGGTACGTTTAAATTCGACCTTAATCAAAGTCAAAAACGTGCTAGTACGCATTTCTCCTTCTTACACGAGGCATCACAACAACTTTTCACAAGGCAACAACGTTCAAATGCAATTTGTGTATGAGGAACTGGCTGAACAATTTCCTCATTTAAGCATAATGTAGGTGTCGCTACTGGCGCCTGTTATATCTGAATGCGCTGAAAAGCTAATCATTTGCATATCACAGCACTTTCTTCCTTTCGTTTAAATTTCTTGTCTGTAGCATATCGCCTTCTTAGTGTAGTAATTTTAATGGCCAGTAGTGTGTATTTGAAGCTCCTGCTTATTCTTGGAGTGTATATATAATAGTTAAGAAGTTTTTATGACAATTTGATTTATTTCAGGAATTTAATTTATATAACTAATTACATATTTAAAGTATGAAGTTTTATAATTGTCAAACTGAGTAGTTGCAGTTTCAACATATGCATTCCATTACAAATCCATTAAGTTACAGGATTTACCAATATTAAGAAATTTGTTTTATTCATGTTTAGTAATAACTGCATTTATTAAATGCGCTTATTAACCAAAACCATGCAATATTTTTTAAAATTACATAAGAAAAGTGAATTTATTAAAATAAATAATATTTTCCTATAAAATATTCTAAATATGTTAGTTTAGATAAAAACGTAATTTTGATAGAAAATCGGTACAAGATAGGATAAAATTAGCTTTTATGAAGAGAAAAATGTCATGCATTAATGAAATTACTCTAAAAGAATATTTATGTGAAAAAATATCTGAAATAATTGAAGAAATATTTTTTTGATACCAAATTCAAGAGACATTCTTATATTGCTCTAAATCTGTCATTCCTACATACACACAAACTTACATTTTCATTCTCATTAAGTACTGCATTTTTTTATATTTCTATACAAACTAAGATAATATATATATATATATATATAT
>JAPDSC010047452.1:0-14135 GCA_026290005.1 Latrodectus geometricus
AAATGCGACTATTAAATTACAATTTCTTTAACATAGAAAAATAACAAGTATCTAATTCAATACATATTTATCGATTTGGGAACTTTGTTATTTTCCCAATGCTGAGAAAAATAATTTGATAGACATATTTATTAACGAAAAGAAAAATCTTGGGAAATAACTCCAAATAATTCACCAACTGAAGCACCGATTCAAACATAGTCTCAATCCACAAATTTAGATTTGAATTAATGATAAACTTTCACTGTAAAATCACTGTAATCGTAATTATTCTACATGTCAGCTCAAGATACGATCACATGGAGATTTAATTAAGAGCAGTGAATGAACTTGTATATAATTAATACCACCAAAGGCTCAAATTTACTGTATTAATAATTTGTAAACTAGCGTTTGAATAAAATAACATAACAGCTAATGAAGACAAAATGCGGGGAAAACTTTTGAAACATTTGCATCCAACCGTAAAATACTAAATTTAAAAAGGCAAATGTAGATCGATAAATGTATTTTAAACTAATATATATCAGACTGAAAAGCCAAATCCTTCCTCATAAATCACAAATTTTTAACTTATTTGCAAATTCAAAATCCAGAAATAAATAGGAAAAATATTGTGTCGTCATAAGAATAATTATTTTTAATTTCGTTAAATTAGGAAAACTCATATAATTATAATCAAAATTTCAATAAATAATATAATTTGATATTTTTTAAATATTGTTGTAACATATTTAAATTGAAATAATTTTAAAAAGGCCCAAATTACAATCAAACTTTTTGTTTTATTCCTCCTTTTTTATTTTAATAAAAACGCCTTAGTTTCATATTAAGTTAATGAGCAAATTATTTCATTAATTTATCATCAGAAATTAAAAGTTTCTTTTCATTGTACTTGTAACAAATTTTTATTCGTCAGAATCTCGCTCGAGCGCATCGTAAAATTTTAAGCACAAAAATAAAATTATTATCATGAACTACTAAAATTATATGCATGATTTATATAAACAGCGATAAAATTTATTGCGGATATTTCTCATGAAGTAGAAATAGTTTTTTAAACAGAAAAACCAAAATAAAATTTCAAAAGTATAGTAATTTGATAATTTTTTTTAAAAAAATGCTTTCACCTCATTTGTTTTGATCTATTTAAGCTATGCTAATTGCTGTTTTAGTTAGATTTAAACATTTGATTAATACAGTAATATATGGACTGAAAACACTGACATTTATTTGCTGTTTTGCGTACTTCATTATTTTTTTGCGAATAAAATGGTATTTTCATTATTTGATACACAACGTATTTATTAATCAAAAAAGAAACCTTTTAAAATATTTCCAAATAATTACATAAACTAAAGCTTCCAGTCAAAACAGAAACTAAAGCTAGAGTTTATTTGTCAATTTTAATCAGTAATAAACTTTCATTGTAAATTCCTCATTATTATTACGACTAAAGGGCTCGCCTTAATAGATTTAATCTGTATAGAATTCAGACATTCAGAGTATACAAATTCAGTCACACAGTATACAAATTCAGAGATTGAGTGAGTGATAGAAATATGAAAAATCTATATTTAGACTCCAGTATACAATAAATTAAACTTCTTAATATTATATCATCTCCGCTAGTTTTAACTCACCCATAAGTCGGCCTAAATTTCAATGAGGAAATTCTATTCCTATTGGAGAAACAACACTTTCCTATATAGTTTATTAAATTAACTAATCTTAAGAACTAATATATTTAACTAGTTGTTGACAATTTAATACTAGCAAATAAATAAACTAATTAACAAAATTAATCTGAAAAACATTTTAATATATTTGAAACTACCACAATTTCTAAAATTTAAAAAGTGACTGGAGAATAAGTAGTAAATTAAGAAGGAAAATTTCATATAGGTACACATTAATTTGCAGAAATACATATGTACTAACTCATGAATATCATTTAAATTGAAAGACCCATATGCAAAATCATCTAGGCTGCATAATTCACTTCATTTTTCCCCTTTAGTTTAAGATATTTATTTTACCTATTTATTTGTGTTTGAAAGAAAAGAAAATCTTTTCCTGTAAATTTTATTCTTTATTTTGAAAACATACTCAAAAGAATCAAAATTTGCAAATATTAAGATTTTATATGGTCAGGCTTGTATCTGTTTCGAGAGAACTTTAACATAATTTCCATATAAAATATTTATGCTTATGAGCTCAGTTTTGTTTTTTATAATGCATTTTTAAGATCATAGTACTCTGAATATGCACAATAATAATGAGAAAAGGCATTTGTTCACATGATATTACAATGAAATTTTTATTTAAAAAAATTTTTTTATATAAGTATGTAATTTAAATGCATTAGAGAATAAGTCTAATTTAGAAGAATCATCCGTTTGCATATTGGCAGTTCCATTTTAATTACTCGATTACTAAAATAGCACATTTCACAATAACATAGATTTATCCACAAGGGAATTTCAAAATTGAAAAATTTACTTGTTTCTCTTAAAAATATAAAAAAAATAAGAGACATCACATTTTTCAAAATATTATTTAATTTAGAAAATATATTAGAAAGTAGCATTTCTTATTTTTTTCTGAAAAACTAGAAGAAAATAATAGAGATTATGCAAATGTGAATTATTTTTACTAACATATTATTTATAAATAAAATTCTGTAATGTAAACAACGGATGAGCTTAATATCATTGGGAAATAAAAAGTCATGATGCATAATTACGGATTTAAAAAAAAAACGATTTAGAAGTAGCAGTTTTTCTCATTTCATAAATTCTTTAACTGAGTTTAGAAATAGTTTAACATTATAGTATTGATATTTTGAACTCCTCCTAGTGTTATTTTAGATTGTTATTGTAAGAAAATAGTATGTAAGAATAAAATTTTAATGTTCACCAAATTCATTTAAGTAATTTAGTAAATGATAGATTATTTTGTTTTATAATTTACTTTAACATTGATTATTTTGAACAAATATCAATTTTATTTGACTATAAAGAACCTTAATTTTATCTGTGTATATACACTCATAATAATCTTAATCACAGCATAGTAAAATACGAAACAATTGGCCAGTACTCCTTTGATGGATACAAAATGCACAGAGAAGCGATAAATATGTCTAGTCATGAAACAAAAAGTTATAAAATTTAAACAATAATGAGTTCTTGTGAATTATAAAATTATATAATATAGGATTGATTAACTTTACCAAAACAAGTTTAATGAGAAGAAAAATAAGTTTTAAATGGGTATATAAGCAACTAGTATGTTTTTACGAAATCACCAAAGTTTGACATGTTTTGACAAGGTTACCAAATAAGCCAAGTAATCGCTTTTTCTAATATAGAGCAGTTTCAAGTGTGCATAAATAGCAAGAGTCAAACCTGAGTGCACACGAAAACCCTAACAGTGTCTAAAAATTTTTCATTGGGATTTAGATTTGGATAAAAAGATGATATGCTTGTCCTAATCCTTCACTCTCCATGGATAGCTAACGATGATTGACCTAAAAAGACGCAAATGTTTTTATCTAATAAGGAAATAGAATCTAATATTGAAAAGATAGTCTTACAGTAGGATCTAAGAATTCATTTCGATGATGTACAGCCTTTACAGAAATTCTCAAGTCTCCATATTTTAATACATGCATTATCTTTACCTAAATCATTCTGCAATGATGATGTATATTGGGAGAAAATAGACGCTGTAGGAAATAATAAATGATGCACATACTGACATGATGCATTTAAAAATAGAGAAAGAAAGAGACTATATAGTATGCGAGTATACAGTAACTTGTTGGACTAAACTTGGTTATCAAACATTCAACAATTATAGTCAAAAGTGTGCGGATTGTCTCGTGATGGACAGATAATTTATTCTCTTTAACATTTGCCACAGTACATCTTCTGAGCATACAACGGTATTAGTAATTATAAATTATTATTATAAAATAAATAGTTCAATAAGGAATTAAGATTAAATAAAAGAGTACAAAAGTTAAAAACACTGATTATATATATATTAGTTTGGGGAAAAAGAAATCTATTATTTTTACGTGAACTTTTTGTAACTTCTTTCAGATTCGCTTTGTAAAAAAGTTTAAAACAATTTTCATGTAGATTTTTAGGTCTTGTGTGAAGTTACGACTGCTGACATGCTGTCAAGTTTGATAATTTTTGATATTTTATAGACATTCTCGACGATGTTTTATCCATGCGAGGTGCATTATAGCATCCAAATACCCAAACGGAACCGACGAAATAAAAATTGTACGGAACTGGTTGTTACAGTCTTATATAGGATGATAAACACCTTTCACAATTTTAGCCACCCACTATCTTTTTCGCCGTTACAAGAGAAAAACGAAAATGTATCGAATTTTCTGTTTGTTGTCTTCCATTTTTGAAACCTTGTACTCGTAACTGATTTAATCAAACAAAAAACAGCAAGAGGATATTTTAGTGTCAAATGTCACCTTTCCAACGAGCATAAATCTGAAATTGTTTGATAGATACCTCACGAGATAGCGATCACTACAGACGTCTACCGAAAAAATAATGGATAACTTTTTCCCCAAACTAATATATATATATGTCTGTAGATCTGTATATATATATATATATATATATATATATATATCAACAGGATAATATAAATTTCAGGATGTGATGGAGAAGAATAATTATATACCTAAAGATGAGGAAATTGAAGAACGGAATTTCAACTTGATACCTTTAAAATGTATCATTATAAGATCATTATCGTCAAAATGTTAATATTCGGTGAGATAAAATGGAAATAAATACGCTGGACAGTTTATACATAGAAGGATAAATATCCAAAGATGGTGTTTCAAATTTAGCTGCAAGCATAGAGCTCTGAAGTTGGATACCTGAAATTTTAATGCCAATTATGCAAATTTACGGCACAGGAAAACGGTATGCACATTGAATTTCAGTGAAATTCGAAATTGAACTGTTTTACTACATTTCGATGAAAGTCAATTTATAACGCTTATGTGATTTTATTGAGAAGCTTACAATTTAATTTAATTTTATGAGAGGCTAGACTAATACAAAAGAGGAAAAAACATGTGAATCAAGCGAATGAATAATTTTCTCAATGTAATAATTACTTAAGTCTAAAATTAAAGGCTCTATTTAAATGAGAGTTCTCTTCTTCAAATGCAAATAGTGATATCACTTTATTTGGACAAAAAGCTATAGTTTACATGCTAGGTTATATAATTTACTTTAAAATTTGTAATTTGCTTCGAAATACATCAAGGAACAATGTCGAGATCTCTGATTAATCCAAATAAACTGTGTTTAATTATGCCTGCCGACTTTTTATTCTTATAATAATTATTGATGAAAACTGTAAGTCAAATAAATGGAATTTTTTTAATCGAAATATTTTATAAAAGAATAAAAGTGATAGCAAAGCTTATAAAAAAGTTTTACATTCTCCTCATTGAAATGGATAAGAAATTCAATTTTGTCCATTTGAAAATCTTTATAAAAGTGAAGAACTTGGAGAGAAACCTAACTGTTTTGTCTTCTCCAAAGGCCTATTAAAAAGAATCAAATCTTATAAAATCAAAAAACATTATTAAAAAAGAGTTACAGATTTATATTCATTGGTAAGGTGACGTTTTGCACTAAAAAACTCTTTTACAGTTTTCTGTTCTAGGGTATTAAAAATGAAAGTTAGCAAAGAGAACATTCAGTAGATTTTAGTTTTCCTTTGATAAAGATGAATATGCAAGTCAATAGACTGAAACAGTGGATGGTATTTATGGTCCTGATACTGTAACAGCCAATTATATGAAATATATATAGTCGATACAGTTCAAGTATATTTCATTTTGAAAATACACTTTAAACAGGTATAAGTCCATCGAAAATGTCGATAAAAATCATTGTTCATCAATCGCAATATCACATGGGAGCTAAAGATGGACCATAAAACAATTTTATACACATAAACAATGCGAATCCATACCATATTAAATGAAGTCTTAAATTTCCCATAAAAATAATGAACTTATTTTTCCTTATATAATCAACAAAATTTAATAGCCACACCATTTTTTTTCAAAATGAAAGCTATATTTCTAATATATAGTTGTGTAACTAAAACCTAAGAGGAAAATTTTAAATCTCTAAAATTTAAATAATTAAATTGCGTAAGAATTTCGATATTCAAACTTAGATTTTGTAAAGCCATGTTTAACATAAGAAAGTCTTAAGCATGTCTGAAGCGAATAACATGAAATAATCCCCATTGAATTAAATAAAAACACTCTAAAAAAATTACTTTTTAATTTACCACTTATGTCAAAATCAGGATGTAACATTTTTCTTTAACAATAATATTACGAAAGAAACTTATTTCACAAAAGTTAATTAAAAATGTCTTTTCTTTTACCAAACTATTTGATTATAAAAGATAAAATTTAATTTTGAGTTATGGATTAAAATGTTTTTGCTTCAAGTCTTAAATTTGCGAAGGAGCTTCAAATCCTGAATTCTTCATTTTATGAATAATTATCTTCAGAAGCTATTCATTTATAGAGAAGTTGAGATTGATGAGTTCAGAATTGTGAAATTATGGTTATAAAGTCTGTAAGAAACACTAAAAAAATTAAGAAAACATTATGCAAATAATAAAATGTAAAAAATACAACAATCAAAAATTCAGGAAACAATAGATTTATTACTTCTTGAAATCCCCTCACACAATAAATACAGGATATTTAATGAAATTTCAAACTTCTAAAAGAATTAAATGCAGAAGATCTCTCATGAAACTTGAAGAATATATACTTATTTATATTACTCATGCAATATCATCACACATACATTACAGTTCTAAAATTCTCGAAAGGAGAGTTCAGGATATTATAATTTAATCAATTTTTTATCGAAGCTACAAGAAATTACATTTAATTATAAAACATAAAAAAAATAAATCATTTTAACAGTTTCTTACATGTGATGCAATTATTATTATTATTTATTTATTTATTTTTTTGCTCCAGTGCCAACCATTTTGGTAATATGGCGAGTGCTGCTCCACAATTCCAACCAAACCATGTTTTGGTGTGGAGTTCGACTTCCTCAGTACACACCACGCCATAGATAGCCGTTTATAGGGTAGGCAACCATTCATACTCCATTGATACAAGGAAAAGTTAAATTCAGGAGACAGAAAGTATGTATACAGCCAAACTGAAATTACTTTCTTTGTTTTCTCTCTCTCATTAGGGAGTTACCGAAAACGGGATTCGAACCCAGGACCTCACTATCCGCAGTCAGGCACGCTGACCACTAGACAGAGTGGGATGCAATTATTTTATTCCAGGTGATATTTACCCTTAAATATTAAATACACTAGAGAAGACAATGTCAATAGAACTTTTACTTATTATTCATTACCAAAAGTAAATTAGCATATATAATTAAAAAAAGATTATAAATTCGTTATTTGCAAAATTCTTAATCCTTTTTTAACTATACTGTACATCATCATAAAAATACTTATCATGCATTGGATGTTATATACAGCATTCACTATATTTTAATTCATAAATTTAAGAATGGAGCATTTGTATTCAGAATTATAGTCGAATATTTTATTCAAATCAAAATTATATTACTACTTTAAATACTATTTATTAGACTGTTTATATTCTAATCTACAATTATTGGCTAAAATATTCTTTAATCGAAGACTCGGAAAATTAAATTTACAAAGTCTAATTAAACATGAGTCATAAAGAGGAGTATTGTTTTCATTTAAATCTTTTGATCTAATTAAGAGACGAATGATACAATTAATTATTTCGAAATTGATCATATGACTTTATTAAGCTTAATATTTCTCATATATTTATACAATTTAATTCAAAAATTTATTAACTTTTAAATACATCTTGATTAGATTAGATATAAATCTCCTTTGTTGGTAATTGCATAAAATATTCACTCACAATAAATTAAAATAATTAATGTATGAAAAGGATTCATTTTAACTTTTGTAATCATTTCATATCCTTTCATAAGCAAGAATTTGTGAATTTAATACATACTAGTTTAAACCATCAGATTACTCCATTTATTGCTAAATCTATGTAAAAAGCTGAAACGAGAATATCAAGAGAAGAAATTTTGAATTACTAAAGAAAAGAATTTCTTGAGTAATTCAAAATTTCCTCTCTTAGTATTCTCATCTCAGTTTTTACATAGATTTAGCAATAAGTGAATAAGGAATTAAAAATGTCCAAATCAATTAGAAATTGAAAGATAAACTAATATATACTCAGAAATTAATAAAAATAATTATTAAAAATCCATACAATAATTCCTCATTGAAATAATTCTTTAATGCACATTCTGAGTTTATAATAAACGAGAAAAGAAATTAAAGAAATCTTCTTTTTCGCTCCAAAAGAAGGACTTCAGAAAGCTTTTAAGATGGAATCAACTGCTTTTCTTCTTAGAAATATCAGCACTTATTAATAGGAAACTTTCTTAAGGAGTTATAAAGAGCATCTAAGACGTCCTGAGAAAATTTTTATCTCCATAATTTTAAGACTCAGTAATATTTTCTGATCAATAAAACAGAAAATGCTCTAGATGATTGTTTAAAGATTTTAGTATTTTTTATTTAATACAGACATTAAGAATAATTTTTTAATCTTCTTAAAAGCTAGCAAACTATGAATATCACTGACTGAAATTCAAAATTTGCTGTTATATTTAATTAAGTTTTTATTTGCGATGATTATAAATCTCTTAAATACAAAACCTTTTGCAAATTAAATCTTTTAAAAAAATTCGTTTGTCATTTGAATTAAGTCTAGTAAAATATTCATAAAAAAGAAACTTTAAATTTAAAATCCAATCTTAAAAGTTCGTTGTACTTTTTAAATTAATAAAAAGCCAAAAAAGATTCAGATAAAAAATATGGAGAAAAATGTAAATTTAATTGTGGCTCTATCACATATATTATAAATTTATGTCTAAAAAATGGATACACATGTCTTTTTAGATTTTTCAAAATATGCTCAGTGGACAATTTAGAAAGACATTATAAAACATACACATATGATTTCCTATAACATTATACGTATAAAAAAGTTAAGTGACATATAGTAGTTTATGTGAGGAAACATGGCACGTGTGTCAAGGTACCTGAAATATTGGCTAATTTTAGATTGTTGTGATAAATGTATCTAAAATAATACAATAAAAATTAATAAAATTATGACATTGGTCAATATCTAACACATCCAATTTTGATTTGAACTGAAACTAATCACAAAAGTTTAATAAAATTCAATAATATTCTCCAAAACATATGAAATCAGTTGCTTTATAAAAAGAATTCATGTATGAAAATCCAATCCATATCAATAAACTATCAATGTAACAGTTAAAACTGTCAGTATTCTTGGAACTTTTATCTTTAAATAAATGAAATTCGAAATATTGCATTCTTAGTTTTAAAGATGAAGGAAAATCAATGCAAAGAATTGATGTTCTACAAATGCAAATGAAGTATGTCTTAGAAATATATATTATTCACAAATTATAGATAAACTTTAAGTTATGTTTCAAGAAATAGAATCTTAAAAAAATACATTAAAAAACTTAATATGAGTTCAACTGAAGATATTAGATGTACAGTTTAATATTTATATTCAAAAATAGTTTAACTGTAAGAAAAAGAGATACATTTATGACTGTAACAGTCAGATAGTTATGTGTATGAGTTATTTATTAAAATATTTGCTGCAATAAATTATAGTAAAGTTAAATAAATAAACTGAGAGATTATACTAGAAAAAAATGAAGTGGAAAAATTCAGATACAAAATAAAGATTAAAGTCTATATATCTTCATTCAGATGCATTTGTTTAAGCGAGAAAAACAATTGTTTCTCAGAAGGAAAATTTTAATTATTTAGGATTCAATATTTTTTGGAAAATGATACTGATACATGTATATTTTTGAAAACATATCTTGAGATGGAACTCAAATCCACGCACTGTTGAATTGTAAAAAGAAAGAAAACCACTTGGTTGCCAAATAGAAGCACTAAAAGTAGAGAAAAATTGGTTTATTTGCACATTTCAAGAAATATGCTAACTTCATAAAAAGAATTTTAAACTAACTAATAATTTATCAGAGGTCGCAGTTTCCTGGTTGGTTAGGGCAGGAAGGTAGTGAGTTCAAATTTTGGCGTAACCAAAGATCCGTCGTGTTCGTTGATGGTGGCTGGGGCACGTTAAATATGTCGTGGTCGCAATGTCCTCCAAGTGAAATGATACTTTTGCGGTGGCAGGTCAAGTATTCGGTGATCTTCTGCTTGATCCCTGCTTCTATTTGTCGAAGACTCCCACCCGGCATCTAACTAATTCGTAAAACCCTACTCAGGGCTAGGGCAGCGGAAACATGCTAGTGCAACATCATTTAGCATAAAAACGTGTTCCACATTTTGTGTTAATTCTTAAAATTAAAAGATATGAATGAGTTTGTCAAGTAAAAACAAATAATGTGAAAAATTATAAAACTACTCTTACCAATAGTTATTCATAATTAGATTAAAGGGCTAACTGATCAAGTCAACATTTAAATGACTTAATATCGTGCACCGTAAGCATTACAGTTATTTAAAATGATTGCTTTGTTATTTACAATATCTTTAAAAACACAAATCATTTTTTTCGATCAAAACTATATTCATTTTATCAACTGCCTCAAAAAAATTTGATTTATCTGAACATTTAGCTAAACTTGAAAAAATAGAATTCAAAATTTAAAATTTCATTTTAAAACAATCATTTTCTTATAACTGATGAACTGGTATGATGATTAATATCAGTTTTAGAAATGAGTTTTATTCAGTGATTCTTGATCTTAATCAATGAAATACTTCTTCTTAAATAACAATTTTCTAATGCATTTCACATGTTGTTAACTAGTTAAATTAAAATATGTATCAAAATATGATACGAAAGACTTAACTATAAAATAAACTACTGTGAGAACAAATTAGATTGTTAGCATTTATTAAAACATTTGCTTTGTATTCTTATTATCTCAAATAAGTTCATAATCTGTATGTTTCCAAAAATAACTTTTTTTAATGAAGTTAAACAATTTGTTAAAAAGTTATTTAGGTTCTAAATTAGAACTAATTTTTTTTTAGATAAATTACTGTTTAAGAGAATAAATTAATGGAATGTTAATATTTATATATTTAGAATAAAATCGTTCCTTTCATGAATTATTCATGCCAGTATTTTTCTCTAATACAACAACTCAAAAATTCATTAAAATAAGCTTGAAAGAACTTCATTAAAAATAATTCAAATACTGTAACTTAATACACAGCTCAAAACGATTAAAGGATATTGTGGTTTTAGATAGATCTTGTGGCTGGGAAACATTTTAGCTGATAAAAGAACTGAATTTTAAAAGTATTTCTTAATATTCTTTATCTTAAATAAGTATATTTTTTCTCCAATTTATTTACCAAACACGTGTCTATTAATAGTAATACTTAAAATGTTAGCATTAAAAAAAGTATACATCACTATATTTGAATCAACTTTTTATATAATATCTAACCATTATTGTTACACCGAGGTTATGTATTCTATCATAAACTGTGTCTGACCACGCTAATAAATAAATATTTCAGTTTTATTAAAGCAAGTCCTCTGTTTGCTTTTTCCTTTTCCACGGTTGTTTCTATAGGGATTTAGCAGCTGTGCAAGTATCTGGCAACACAAACATTTTGGTACTTATTCTCCAACCTTGGGTGGCTTTTAATATCTTCTTCGAAATGGAAGTAAATGTCTCAGTGGATCAGAACTAAATGAAACCATTTAATGCTTGGCTTAAGGATGTTAGAAGCTTTTAATTTCTGAAAAAATGTAGTGATGATTCAATCAGATAAGATTTAAAACTACTTGGTAGGTTATAAAATGGGAGTTTAGTTTTAGTATTTCATTTGAAATAAAAAATGCATTAAAGTGGTATAACATAAATACTACGAAGAATGGCCTTAAAATTTTATAAAGAAATTAAATTTTGAAAAATCATTATATGCTTGTAATAACTTTGTTATATGGAGAAGGAATGAATGTATATATATATAAATATAGAATAAATATCTGTAATCTTGTAAAATTAATATATTAAAAAAATTTTTTTTTAATTTTGTGAATCTAATAATATAAGAAATCGCATATATTAGTTTGGGGATAAAGTAATGCATTATTTTTTAGGTAGACGTCTGTAGTGATCGATATCTCGTGAGGTATCTATCAAACAATTTCAGATTTATGCTCGTTGGAAAGGTGACATTTGACACTAAAATATCCTGTTGCGGTTTTTTGTTTGATTAATTCAGTTACGAGTACAAGGTTTTAAAAATGGAAGACAACAAACAGAAAATTCGACACATTTTCGTTTTTCTCTTATAACGGCGAAAAAGATAGCCGGGTGGCATGTCAGCAGTCGTAACGCGCAAAATCTAAAAATCTACATGAAAGCTGTTTTAAACCTTTTTACAAAGTGAATCCAAAAGAAGTTACATAAAGTTCACGTAAAAATAATGGATTTTTTCTCCCAACCTAATATATATTCAGTATATCTCCTTAGATAAACTTGTGCATAAAAAACTATTTGCTTAGCATTGTATTTTTACATTACAATTGATAGAATTTCCAAAATATTTAGAGCAATCGAGAAAGAAAAAGAAAAATTCAGAATTTTGTTCTCAATTCTCTTAAAAGAATAAAATTTTCTGAACCTGATGAAATCGTGTAATAATTACCATTTTTTCTGCATTTCTTTTGCATTTTAAGTAATTTCTTTGCATTCTCTTCTATATAAATAAAGAAATAATCTTCTAACAGCAATGAAAACCCTTAAATTATCATATACATATAAGCCATGCGTTGTGATGTAATTCGCTTTTAAGTAGTAAAATAAAATGGATTTCGAATGCAAGAAACAGCCTTAGAATTTTTAGTCATTGTTAAATATTTTTAATTTCAGAATTTTTCTGATTATAGTACATGTTAAAATAAGTTATCACGTCGTAATGATATAAAAACCTATGATCGTTTCCATAGTTTAACATTTCATTTATATTCAACTAAAAGCAGACAGTTTGTGATAATTAACTGAATTGCTATTTTGTAGAATACAAGCTTTTTCGATGATGTGGATCTTATGAGGTAATTATTGGGAATATAACTGAAGGGAAACCCATAATCAATATTAACTCTTGAGAAACATTTGATTTGGTGATGCAGAAAGCGCATTTCAAGGATAATCCAAAGTAGGTTGTCAACAATAAAATATTCTGTGTACTGGAAATTTAGTTATCAGACGATAGATTGATTCCATTCTATACTCTAGTTATCATTATTCTTGTCAAGCAAATGCAGAATCAGCAGCCATTGATTCAGTACCCAGATAAGTCACGTTTCAGCAAATAAGCAGATCCTTGCAATGTGACCGATAAATGGCAAAAGGTCAATGTTCATCATTAACCCTTTGCTAAAAGATGCTCTCATAATCAATCTAAATTATACTTTTAATAAGGAGTATACTTAATATTATACTCATAAATTTTTACGGA
This sequence comes from Latrodectus geometricus, assembly GCA_026290005.1. Taxonomy (NCBI): domain Eukaryota; kingdom Metazoa; phylum Arthropoda; class Arachnida; order Araneae; family Theridiidae; genus Latrodectus; species Latrodectus geometricus. The sequence goes on from JAPDSC010047452.1 coordinate 13,696, forward strand.
TTTGAATACTTCCTCGTAGAAAATTAATTTTTATAAATGGTAATTTTTTCATACATTATAATAATAAATGATATGATTATACTTTTAAAGTTATAAAAATTTACATCTTCAAATAAAAAGTAAATTTTGCTCTAAATAATGAATATTATATATAATTATTTTATACATTACTTAATATATTATTATTTTACATTACTATTAACTATATTAGGGGTAATCTGAAATTACTTTCCTTTTTGGAATTACAAAGGATTTTTTTTTCACTTTTTATCTATTGGATCACACACGCACATTGTTGAAAAATAAATTTTATTCATAAGCAAGTGAAGGAATAAAATGATGGGTCATCTGCTTTTTGTATGCATTCAATAGTAGTAATTAGTTAAAATGTTTATTTTTCAATAAACAAATATTTTCTGATTATTCGCGTAAAAAAAAAA
>JAPDSC010047468.1:0-35789 GCA_026290005.1 Latrodectus geometricus
TTTTTTTTGTCTAAAATTTATTGTATGCAAATATTATTATATTCAATCAATAAAAATTTTCAAAATAATTTATGTTTTTAAATCTGTCATTTTTTTTTCTATGATTGCTCTCCCTAAGACCCTAAGAAACACCATATCCTAAGAAAATGTGGATACCCTTGTATAACATGATTTCACTCTAACAATATAAGAAAATTACAGAATGTGTTTTACATCTCTGTACTTATGCAGTACTGCATAATAGGAATTTTGTATAACATATTTAAAAACTAAATTGCCCTGAAGTAATGATGAGAAGAGATAAAGTATGTTGTATATCTTTACATGAAAAAATAAATTATAAATTATTCATTTATTAATACTCCTAATTCACTTATAATAACTTTATAGAGGAAAGTGTCTTTCTACACCCTTATCTTAAAAACATACTTCATAAAAAGATCTTGACAGCTGATTTTAGACATAACTAATTTAAAATCAATGAACGTAATAAAACGTGAATCACTTTTCCAACTAAGCACTGCATGGACATTATATTTACTCTCTAAAAGAGTTAAAAACCAACATTAAGTGTGTGTTGGAAAATGACATGGCCATTGGTTGTTAAAATAGAAGATACCCTTGAATTACCCAAATAAAAAAATAAAATGTTTGCCAAATTAAAATTTGATTGATTGGAGGATCTGTTGCTGTAGTTATTGCGCTTTTTCCACACTAATAAATGGGAAAAATTTTCAAAGCTAATTTGATGAAAATGTCATTCAAAAATAAAATAAAATCCATTTTTTATATAAAGGCTTAAGAATGGAAAGTTAATAACAATACTGAAAAAATAAGTATAAAAATTTTGCTCAAAATTTGGAATCAATTTTGCATGAATGAACATTTTTTTTAAAAAAAAAAAATTCAAAAAGGAACTGCAAAATTGTGTATCTTCATAATGTGAAATCTACAATCATTTTATAAGAAAAAGTAAGCAAACCAAAATAACAAATCTCTTAAAGAGGATGAAATGTGCAAAAAATCTTTATGAAAAATAAAATGAAGGTTATATGTTCAATGGAAAATAATGTTCTTAGATTGCATTGAGTAATGATGAAGAAAATTTATTAAGTTAATGTAATATTAAATAAAAACATCATTTCTTGTATTTTTTTGTCACATTTTTAATAAAAATCAATTTGGCTATATTGAATTAAAGAAAAATGTTTATTAATCATAAATTTTCAAAAAGTAACCTTCATTTTTGCATTGGTTTTTGGTTTCATATAATAGTTTCACCCAACAGAGCATTCTTTAGAAACCTATCTACTATGTTACAGGAGGGTTATTTGTTTTTGCACATATCTTGAAGTGACTCATATTTAAAATTTAAAATCATTCACATTTATATTAAAATTTTCGTTGTAAGAGAAATATCTTCAAACATTTAAAAGACAATATTAAAAAAAAATATCTTTACATTTAGAAAATATTTCAAAAAATTGAAAATGATCAAGCATTCTAATTTTAAAATGCCATTTTGGGACATATTATATTGTATTTTTTAAAAAGATGTTCTAATATACTATAACAATTTTATTATTAATTTTTAATCATTATTATACAGCAAAATTTGATCTTAAACTATTAATTTAGTTCTGACTTTCTTTGCTTTGGATTTGTATTTCCATATCAGGTAAAAAATACATCTGATTATCAATGCATCTTTATTTAATGCAAAAGTAACAAAGAAATTTGTTACTTCTGAAATGTGTATATCATATAATAACTGTTATATATTAATGATAATAATATTTCAGTAATCAGCTTAGTTATAAGTTAAATTATAAAATTTTTATTAAAAAATGTAACCCATAAATTTAATTATGTAATAATATATAAAATCCAATTTGCTTATTTACGTCAGAATAACTAATTATCCTTATTAATATATAAACTATAGAGTAGTTATCTTAACTGTTAATGTGCATTTGAACCTCAATTAAAATCATAGGATGGTTCATAAGACTCACTGCTTCAAATATAAATGAAAAAACATTTTTAGTAACAAATTTATAAATGTCCCTTGTGTGTATTGGACTTGCAGTCATTATTAATAATATTGTAGACTATATATTTAATTTACCCTTGTCCTTCTATACCATATTTTTTTCTAGGTCTTCTACTGCTACTTGAAAGTGGTAAATGCACACAAGAGGAATGCTATCTCCTATGTTGAGAAAGCATAAATGTACTTGAAATATTTATGACTTTTGATAGTTATTATTGACATTTTTTTATAAAATTTTAAGCATTGTATAAAAATATTAGGAAAAGTGAGATACTTTCATTTTAAGTATTTCTTTTCTGCATGATAAAATAACATTCCTACTGTTATTTTGTTTCATAATGGCCTAAGTATACTGCATGATTTTAATAAAATATTATAAATCATTATTTTTATTTTAGCTTCTGAAGGTATACGACTTAGAGCAGTCAATTCATCTCCACAAGACGATTTTGATGCTGTTATGCAATATCACAATTCTATGCAAGAAAAAGTAGCACATGAAATGATGTCTCTTGTTCAAAACTTGAAGCAAAACAGTCTTCTTGCTGGACATATTATCAAAAAAGATACTGAGGTTATTGAATTAATTATTCTTTTTATTTAATTTCTCAATAAATATTTTGATTTATTCTAAATCAGTCAAATTAGAATCCAGATGATTTTGAAATCAAAAACTAATTTAAAGTTTATTTTATTAATTATACATAAAATTGATTCTGGAGAGAAATTTTAATTATTTATAAGTCAAACTTTCGACAATTGTGAAGAGCAAAAGAAACATTTATTCTTAGATAAATGTAACTGAGGGACTTTACACTCAAGCACTAGTAATTTACAATGCAATAGTACTTAACAAAATATTAAATTTCATGAATTGCCTAGTATAGATCAATATAGATCAACACATAAATTTTTGAGCTTATTGGGGTGCTATATTTAACTACTTCTCAATAAATTCATAATCAAATAAGCTTTTCAGAATTAGAAGTTCTAAATTTGAACCTAGTTTCTATTGATGTTTTTGTATTTTTGGTATATTAATCTCTTAAAATCCTTCCTTGTGACACTTCAATATAGATTACTAATTATGAAAAACTCTCCATTCAAGTTACATATCATTGGTATTATACAAAGCCTTGCAACCTTTCAGCTGTAAAATTATCTACTAGGCAGCATTAACAGTTGTAGTTGAGATGAAAGACTGCAAGATCCAAAATCCAGCTTTGAATTTTTAGATATGAGAAACATGATTTTAATGAGTTAAATTATTAATACATTGTTATAATTATTATATTCATATTAATAAGTAGTTCATATTAATTCTTATTATTCAATCAATAACTTATAAAAGTTTTTGTTGAGCTTCAGCAGCTCTTTGTCTTTTACTAAAATAATCATAGTTTTTTCTACTCAAGCCTATCTTTGATTATTGATTTTGTAGTAATTTAAAAATATATATTTCCTGAAGAAATCAACACCATTGGTAAGCACTTTCATAAAATTTTGCTTTGTTTCAGAACCATTTACAATTTTGTTAAAGAGTTCTGTTTAACTCATGAGCTACCTCATTATTTATAGTATACCAGAAAGGAAAACAAGGTTATTGTTATAATTTATAATAAACATAATACTCCCAAATGAAAAGGAGCATGAAAAATTCTTTGAATTACTGAATTTCAACTTGACTAGGTGAATAAATCCTATTATGTAGCATTTTAATCAATTCTGCTTTACATGAATGTGTCACTAATTTTATTCTGGAGCATAATAATGCATCTGCTGAATGGAATTTTCTACCATCAGTTATGTTAAATAACAAACACCTCTTTCAAAACTCATTTCGGAAACATTGATATATTTATAAATGCAACTTTCCTTACAAATTTATTCTAATTTTCCTGTGTAGGAATTTTTTATATCATGTTTTTTGCCATAAGCATATTTAATAAAAATGCTGCAGAAAGCATTGTTGATAAATATGATACTTTGTAATTTAACCATTAAGACTATCTTAAAATAAATATTACTGAGCTGTAATATAGATTTCTACCTAAATAAAATTCTTCAGTGTATATTTAGGGAAGGTGCATTCAAAAAAAATTTTTTCCAGAATCATAGTAGAGCATTTTTTAATATAGCTTTACAAATTTTATTAAATAAATTTCACTAGTATTATTCATTTCGTAAATCATATGTAATAATGCAACAGATAATTGTAATGTTGATCCAATGAATAATCTTTGAAATTAAGTCTTTTTTTATAAGTATTTCTGCAAGTCCAGTGTGTATTTCATCTTTATCAAGACAAAAATTTTAAGGATTATTTAATTAAAATGTATGTGACAAAATAGACATTCAACAATCTTACTTTCTTTCATCAAGTGATGTCTTAATATTTCTGAGATTGAGAATTTTTCTGTGAAAACAAACCCAATTTTTCCTTTTTCTTAAAATGCTATCTTTTTTTTAACATTATATCAAAATGTTTAGGTATATTAGACATGCTGATAGATTATATTATTTAATTTGTTTCTAATGATTAATGTTAAAATTATTTATCAATCTATGCTTTGACAATACATCATGGTTTATGAAACATCAAATACTGAGAAATATTTTACATGCAAGAGCACCTTTTTAGTTAATAATGGACATTTGGGATGATTTTTGTTTTAAAAAAAAGAAAGACTACTTAATTGCAATTTCAATAGCTATAGCTAATATTTAATCTCATTTTTTTTTAATTAGTAAGTAATGAATTAAATCTCATTTCTTTGAAAAAAACTTTTTTCATTTGTGTGAGTAACCGGTTTTTGAAAAACCAAGATGCACGAGTATATTGTTTGCAGAAATGGAAGTTGGATTTTCAGAATAGTTGTAACATATGATTCAAACTGTTTAAACCAGTACATTAAATAGTGTATAGTAACAAATAAAAGCATTATAATAAAGTTTTTAAACAAAAAATTGTGTAAAAATTTATCTGTTCATATTTTATCTTTGAAAAAATCAAAGTAAGTATTATTTTTTCAAAGATAAAATATGAACATGACCAATTTATTAATTTCTATATTTTAAAATTCAATGTATGCTTAACTGGACTTTAAATGAAGATGCAATTTGATATTATTGTGAATTTAATCTGTTTTTGCATTGTTTTATTTCATTCTCATACCATTATTTTATTAACTTTAATAGAATTTTTCGTAAGAGGATTCTTACTTTTTTAATATGTTATGTCTGAATTTAAAAAGGAAATATCAAACTACTAATTCTTTTGCAAATAAAATATGTGTAGTTGCTCATAACTCACTTACATAAACATTTGAAATTAAAGCAAATAAACTTTGTAAAATAATTCTCATTTATGATATCAGTTTCATGGCAAATTTATCTGCTCTAGAAAGATGTTACGGTTATTTATGAAAATCAGATGTTATAATTATTAATTTAAGTAATCACATGAATTAGTGCAATTGTAGCTCCCTTTTTCTCATATCCAAATGAGTGCCCTTTACTGTTCTCCTAAGGAACTCTTCCATGAGGGCCAAGACTTGAAGAACTTATTCAGCTGATGCTCCTTCTCTCTGAATTTAAGAGTAATGTATATAATTAGTACTAATTTGTATTGTGGGTAATGTAAAAAACATAAAAAATATTTTAAACCTGAACTTTTTATTTATGAAAAGTATAGCTAGCCTCCTTTTAAAAAGATATTTCAAAAATCCTAACTAATATATCTATGTATATTTAAAACTTTAACAATCATATATTTACAGATTTTTAAAATGCCATCTGAAAATAATACATTAAAGTATATAGGATTTACCTGTAAAATATTCGCAAAAAATATTTGAATATATGAAAGTTTGCAGTTAAAAATTAATTATATTAAGTGTACTCATTTTGACTGCAGTTTTCAGCTAAATTTGGACAAATTGGTTCGCCTTTGAATATATGAAAGATTTATACTTCATATATATCAAATACTTTCGCATACTACCAATTCTTTACATATGTTTTTTCTATTTAATATTTTTTACAGCTATGTTATATTTTTATTAGAATAAAACTTTGTTTCATTAAATGTAATTTTTCAAGATTCATCTACTGAAATTTTTAGTTTTCTTCAAATGAGTTTAATCTTTAATGCTTACATATTATCTCTAACTATTGAAATTAAATAATAAATGAAATTTTTAAGTGTTTTATAAATAATAAATCATTGAAATATATAAATTTCATTTGAGTTACATTCTTATTTATTCATAATATGTAAGAGCAAAACCAGTAAATAAGGAATCATTCATAAATACTTAAATTTTCATGTTGTTTTATAATGATTAATTTATCCCTTTTAGACCATACTGAAATCAGCAGAAATGGCAGATGATCGTCACAGCCAACTTAAAGTAGAAAGTGACAAGTTAGAAGTGTATGCAAAAAGGTCCTGTAATTGGAGTTTTTGGTTTATGTTAGCAGCTGTATGTTTAATTTTTTTGTGGATGATTGTATTTATTAGACTTTTCCCAAAGAAAGAACGATTATAGTATTTAAACATTATATATTATAAAGTATTGTGTGATAAATTATTTTTATAAGTTTTTGTTTATTTTGTATTTTTAATCTTGTATTTATTACAAATATAATAAAAATTTTATTTTTATGAATATTTTGCAAAGTTAGATGTTTGGCTTATTAAAAAAATATTTCATTTTTTTAATACAACTTGAAAGTCTGTTTAAAAATTTGTTATTACATTTATGATTCTACAAATTATTACTAATATAATTAATAATATTGTCAGAAATTTTTGAAATTGTTGGCAATTGTGTTTCGTTCAATGTTTGATGTTTAATCTATAATGAAGTTTCTATTACTTGTATTTTTATTACCAAATATGTAATTTATGATTAGAAATACTTGTAATTAATGTAATATATTAAAAATATTTTTTATATTACATTGAATGCTCAGATGCAAATTTTAAGTTAATTAACTTAAAATTTGCAATAAATAAACAAAATGATTGAAAACTTATATCATATTTTATAAAATTTTCTTTTTCATTCTGCAACAATTTTGTTGAACAAATAGCCCTGAGAGTAAGAGGTATTGCTAAAATCATTTGTTAAATATTAATTGCTTATACTCCTAAAAAAACATACTTTCACATTTTTGAGGTTAACAGTTTATAAAAAAGCAAGTGTTGAATCTTAATGATGATTATGGTGCAACATTATTGGAGTTATTGAAATTGTATAATGATTGAAAAAATAAACTTATGTCTAAAATTTCATTTGTACCCTATACAAAAATTTCTTAAAAAGTTGCTTTTGTCACATTTAATCATAGACAGGTTCTTATTGGAAAAATGTTGAATTACACAAATTTATATAAGTAATTCTGTAGGAATAAATTATTTTAGATAAATTTAATTTTCTCAGCATCTTCAGAAAGCGTAATTTTGTAGTATATTTCATAAATCTAACATAAAATTTTCTTCTATAATATCAGTAGCAGTACAAAAATATTCCATTTCATATACTTGATGAATTTTTTGGAGTTATATAAAATGCAATTTAAAACACTTAACATTTGCAATCATATTCGCATACATTTAATTTTTTTGTGTAAATAAACTAGTTAATTTGTGTTGTTAAATAAACTATTTAACAGTAAAAATTTAATTTTTGAATACTAAACATTGAACTTATTGATTTCTAAGAATGAAATAATTCCATTCTTTATTTATGACTTATGTGTATATTTTTCAATGTTCTTCATATTTTAACACAACAAAAACTAGCATATATTTATATCCATTTAAAATAATCAAAATGTATTATTTCTATTTGAGAATTTTCTACCTTAAAATTTCACAATATATTGTTAAATTTAATCTATATTTCCTAAATTAATAGAGTACCACTATTCTAAATAATATATTGTATTTATTTTAGCTGGAGCTACTGTGTAATGCATAACTTTAAATTCAACTACCTATAGTAGTAAAATTTGCTTACATATTACTGTCAATACATATACAAACACAATCATACTCATACACATTATGAATGTGAATACTAATCATATTTATATAAATTTCAGGAAATAATAAGGAAAGAAATAAAACTCAAAAATCAAATGACATAAAAGTCCTGATTCATGTTATTTTATGCATATAATGTATTACATTTTGCAATTGCTCTTTTTTTTTAAAAAAATTTAGTTCCAGATGCCTCATAAAGTTCAGGCTGAATGCATTTTCTTTAATGTCTTTAGCAAAAAATTTTTCAATATTATAAATAATCAAGTTAATTAAAAATTTTCAACCCAAATAAGAAACGTTTTTCTATAATTGCAAGATTTATCAATTTTTCCCATTGTAATACCCCCCAAAAGTTTGTGAAGCTTTCACATGAATTATTTCATAAAACGTTATTTTTCTACATATTTTTATTTTGTAGTATTATTGCATGTACTTTACTGGAAAAGTCACTAACAAATGTGATTGTAATAAAATAGATATGAATCTGCTATCCTTACCCTCATCCAATCCGCTCCATCAGTTAGTAGTCCTAGTGGTTTGAAGAAGACTGGAATATAAATACTGTGACATTTAACATCCTTTGCAAAATTATAATACCAATTATTTCTTGATAACCATACATTCCAAATACAGAAATTATACTTACATATCATGAAACAAGACATCTGAATCTTTAGTATACTAGCTTTTAGCTCAAAAATTATGTTTTGCATCTAACTTCAAAGTGGCTGTTTGTTTAGTAGTTGGTAACCAATTTAAAATTAGATTTTAATTGTACTGGCTTTATGTGCAAAAACTGATCATACAGTGTCGAATGAACAAACCAATCAGTTTTTAATCTTTTTTTTTAAAATTTTCAAGGTAATAAAAAGTGATTAAATACTTCTATAACAAAAATTTTTTAAAGATTTAAAAAAAAAATCATCAAACCTACACATTTGCTGGATACAGAAAGAAAAAAGTGAATGAACTTAAATAAGTACAAACAAGAGAATTGGAGAAATTGATACATAAATAAATTAAAGAGGAATCGAAAAGAAAATAATTAATTTCATGAGGATGACTAATTAAATATAAATTTGGTACTGCGGCAAATGTTTCTATTGTTTAGCTTTTTATTCTAAGAGTTTGTTTCTATAGAGTCCACTATAGCTCACATCTAGTATTATGGGTGCTCATTTTTTTTATAGGAGTGAAGGAACATATACAAATTAAAGAAGATACTATTATAAATTAGATTTTTGTCATGTTGAGGTTCTTTTATTCATGTTATATTATATTCTTTTATTCATCATATGTCATGTTGAGGATTATAATTTTCCTGTATATTGACTTATCTTTATTGGAGGAAATAAGGATAAACTATTTTTTTGGATGCAATATTGTATTGGATTCCTTATAACACTCTTATAATTTTAATTATAATTCCCTAATTAAAGGGATTGATGAAGTACTTTAATTATAATGTTATCAAATGAGATAATTAATACTGTTATATGGGATGGAATGTGATAATAGAATTTCTGTCTTATAACGAAATTGAAATACATACTTGGTCAATTTTTTAAAAAATTTTGACAATATTTTCCGACATAATTTTTCCTTCTGATGTATTTGTTAGATTATTTACTAACAATTTTTATCAAATTGAGATATCAATCCATCAATTCTGTTCTTAATTTGTTTTCGTTCTATGAAATTAATAAACAAATAGTCATATAATGCAATATCAACAAAATTAAAATACATTTCTTTTTTTAAACGAATTTAAATGTTTCTCAAATTTTGCATTTGATTTATCAAGTTCAACTAATGATAAGGGATTATATACTGTTGATATTTAGTTACTTTAAAGAATAATTATCTGCTTTAATTACATTGATAATAAGAAACATACAAAGTACTTTCCATTTTTCTCTTGTAAAATTTACTTTAATAGATTTTGTTATGTAAATTAGCAAGAAGATATTTAGTAGAATCTTTTCATTAGGCATTTTCCTAAAATAACGGTTTGACAACAATATGAAAGTTTCATAATGATAACATATCACTGGCAAATGATACTGTTTTTGTTATGTTAAATACTTCTACAATAATGTATGTGAGCAGCAATGTATCATTGTAAATTTCTTTATTCAAGCATCATACTTTCATCATTGCAGTCAATTAAATTTAACTTTCAATAATGAATGTATGATAAAAATAATGTGATATGAAACAATTTTTACTGCACAAATAAAAATAACTATTTAGGTGCATAAGCATAAAAAAATTCTTTATAATGATTTCTTATAAATACATGAATTTTATTAGGAAATTTGATAAATCTTAAACAATCAAATAGAAAAATCAATTAGTCAATTCATTGTTTTAAAAAATGTGATTCAAGTTCTTATACATATTGTGTTAGGGATTTTTTTTTAATAATTATATGATTTAAGATGTTACTTTTATATGCTTGGTAGCAAAATTGAATTTCAATATCTTTTGAGTAATGTTACAATCTTCAACTAATCTACTCGGAGGCTTATTTTAAAATTCTATATTTTTTAAATATTATTAGTAGCTAAAAGTTCTAAAATATAAAAATGGATTAGAAGTTTTTGAAAAAATGTTCTTATTGTTAAGACTAAATTTCCAGTATTATCACCCCGCACATTCTTAATGTCTATTGGGATCGGTTTCTGATGCATTTAGATTATTTGATTGCTTTAAGATGATCGAAACTGCTTTCAAATGGCTACAAACTTCATAACATAGGAGTCCAATCCAAAAACTTAAACTAAATATTGTCTGTTGACTTATGTAATGTACTTATTAGTTGTAAATAATACCTTAATATACTGACTATAAACATTCTGTTGGATGAATGCAGCAGAAAAAACAAGAATAATTATTTTTTTAATCAGTCCTAAAACTCATTCCAAGTTGTAGTTTCGAAAGAATTCACTGCAGTAGAAAAAGGAAACATTAGATATAAAGTGACAAAATCCAGAAATCGAAATTTAAGGGAATTTTAAAGAGATGTCGAAAATGAATATCCTATTGTGTAAGTGCCAAAATCTATCTCATTACCTTTCAAACTTCATATCTTTGTGAAGATGTATTTTCAGAAGTTATTATTACAAGTAGCAAATATCATTCGGAAGTTGATATAGAGAAACAAAAATGAGAGTACTTATATCACACTTTATTCTGCAATGAGTAAAAACAAATATAGTCGACTCTCCTAAACGCGGTGAATGCGTACCGCGTTAACATGGAAACCGTGCAGTAAGAAAATCAAGTACAAATCATAATTCGTACCGCGTTATATGGGGACCAATAAATACAAAAGATAAGATAAATTATTGTTACTGAAATGAAGAGTTCATTTAAGGAAATGATTAAAAAAAAATGAAACAAAAATTAAACTAAAAAACTGTTTTCCAACAAAAACAAGACTTTTGTAAAATTATGTTATCTTTCAACACTCATCATCGCTGTCAGAAATGAGTCGCCTAACTTGTATTCTTTTAAAGGGCGAAATGTCTTCCTCACTTGGTTCATCTTGACATTGGTTTTCGATTGTAGTTTTTTTTTTTTTTTTTCTAACTCCACTAAAACCTCTCTGGGAGCAAAGCAATTTTTTAACTCTTTTTTAAACTTCTCCTGCGCACTGATGAATGATCAGTTTGAATGAAATGAAGTTCTGATTCCTTAGCCAAATTTAGCCCTATTTTCACATCTTGTAAATCGAGATTTGGCACCATTTCCTTATTTTCGTTTACCAATGCATTTGAGGTGGGTGCATCAATTAATTCCATTATCCTTCCTCATCTGAAGTTTCTTCTCCGAGTACTAGTTCTCTTATATCCCAAGGGCTTCCTGCAAATTCTTCATCGCATAAACGACAAGCGATGTTTACTATTTCTGTAATTGGGAGTGAAATTGTCGAATCATCTTGTATTGCTGAAGCCATTTGAGGTAAAAGAGGTTTCGAAGACGCAGTAAGCGTTGATGGTTTAATTTCCACATTAGCCGATGACACGGTTCCAATACAATCTAAAATAGAAAATTCTATCCACATTTGAGTAAGAGTTTTATTTTCACTATTTTCTAATCTGTCGAAAATGGTTTGGAAAAGTTGGCGAGTGTAGTACATTTTTAAAGTTTTAATGACTCCTTGGTCCAAAGGCTGTATTAATGTCATGCAGTTAGGAGGAAGACAATTTTCACATTTGGATGATCCAGTTCAATTTTGTGGTAACTAGCGTTATCAGGAACCTATAAAACTTTGAAATACAATTTTTTTTCCCATCGTATAGGTTTTCACTATATTCCTGTGTGTATGCCGGGATAAAACAATTAGAAAACCAATTCTTAAATAAATCTTAAGTCACCCAAGCTTTCTTATTAGATCGCCAGAATACATGCAATTGGGTCTTATTAATGTTTTTCCTTACATGGGGTTGGTTGGTTGGGTTTTATGGCGCAAGGTCCAAAAAATACAAGCTGCGCTATTCATTACACGGGAAGTTGAAGAACGATTTATTATCATTGGTTTTATCATCAGGCTCTCTGATACATTGCTGCACACATGAAGGGTTATATGTTCTTTTGAAGGTTTAAGCCCCTGAGCACGCCTTTGATTTTTTTAAATGAAGGTCCTAGACGGTTGTTTTTTCCAATATAATGCCGTCTCATCGGCGTTAAAAAATCTGATCAGGTGAATAATCTCCTTCATTGATAATTCTAGCTAGTTCCAGTTTATAATTCTCGGCAGCCTCAGCATTTGCTCAGGCCTCTTCTCCTTGAAAGTTAATATTGTGCAATGTGTACTTGTTTTTAGTTTTTCAAACCATCCTTTACTTACGACAAACGTATGATTTTCTAGCTCTATTCCTTAAATGTTCATAGATTTTAAGTGCTTTGTGCTTGACAAAGATTTCCACTGATAGGAATTTTTGGTTATACAGTTTTCCAACCAGATCATTGACACCCGTTCCATTTTAACCATAGTAGAATTTCGTGTGCGAGTAACACGTTTCGTGCCTAACGAACAGCCATCTGCCACAGTTTTCCATATATTATCTGCATTTTTCTTTAAAATTCGAATTGTAGATTCATTCAAATTTGTTTATTTTGCAACAGACGATTTTTCCTCCCGCCTTTTAAGCGATTTAAAATTTGGATTTTTAACTTCAAGCGATATAAACTTTTTTTTAACCCTTTGTTTCTTTTGTGTTTGACATGATGTAAATCTAGAATTAATTATTACTATATTATTATTATATTAGAACAAATGAAGAATATTACTTACAGTATTGTGTAATGTCCAATTACATACCACAAATTAAGCAGCAAAAATTTTAGAAAGAATTGGTCACCAAAGAGACGTACCGTGAAAGAGCTGAAACGACTGAAACCGATGCCGTAAAAGGCTAGAGATAAGCTTGAATGTTATTTCCAGTTAAAACCATTCATTGGGTATACGGAAAGAATTGATGGGGCGTTTTTGAGAACGGAAACCGCGCCGGAGTACCGTGTTATAGGATGGTTAAATGTATACCAAGAGCATTTATAAGGTTATTAGTCTTTCTATAATTTACAATTGAAGTAGTTGCATGAATTTTATTATGTTAGTCTTTACAGCCTACTTAACTTCTTCAGGGTCAAACAAATATTGTAAGATGAGAATGTAATTGGTGAGATGAAAAGAAAGCTTCAATTCTCTTAATGGTGTTTTTAAAAATGGCGAAAAGGAATGAAAAATCCTTTCGTACAGAAACAAAATATTCAATTGAATAAGTTATTGTCAGTAAATCAAACTTCTAGTTTATATTTTAAATAAAATTTTCATTGATTTACAATATTTTATAAAATAAATGTGAATTTTCTGATATTTTACAAGATTTGTCAAATCTATTTTTGAATCCTAAATATTACCCAATAATACTTCTTTTTGTTATGCTGACTTAATTAGAAAGGGTTTTCTCAAAATAATTATAATTTTATTTTATGATAACTAAAACATGGATATTCCAACTATTTTTGTATGTATTCATATTTCTTTTAGTTTAATAACTTGTAATTGATATTTGGTAACCATATTGAAATATTTTGCTTATATTAAAATAGTTGTAGACTAAGTATCTGTGATATGGGAATATTGCTTTAAAATTTCAATAACAATATCAAAATTTTAAGACATCACTGTCTGTACTTTTATTTTAATATCAAAATTCCATAACTATTTTTTCTTAACTTATTCTATTTTCAATAATAAATTCAGACACATCATTAATTGATTTTGACACTAAATCATTAACCAAATTAAAAACATTTTTTTTCCAAATTTATTCCAAAGAAAAATCACAATATTTACTAGATTTTTTTTATTGGGTGTCACATACATCTGAGCATCCAAAAACAAAACTATTACAAGTGCAACACTGCATTTTATGATTATAATTCATTTTTTAGTTGAAAGTCAAACTATTTAATATGCAGCCATTGTAAAA
Source organism: Latrodectus geometricus (assembly GCA_026290005.1). NCBI lineage: Eukaryota > Metazoa > Arthropoda > Arachnida > Araneae > Theridiidae > Latrodectus > Latrodectus geometricus. The sequence continues at coordinate 14,609 of JAPDSC010047468.1, forward strand.
ATGTTTATAATTGATATAACAACAAAATATATCAATGACTTTCCATATTAATAAATTAAACATTATTCAACAAAGGAAATTGGATTAATTTTGATTTTAAGATAAAATAAAGATGCTGGTTCCACTTAGGGGATTATATTTACTTTTTAAAACAATCGGTATTAGTTCTATAATACCAATAAATATATATATTCAATTTAACACTATTCCATAGATCATAAAGTTTTTTCAAATTTCAAACCAGTATATTTCATAAAGATTGTATCTGCCATCATATTAAAGAAAGCTTAATTGCATTCTTTTAATATCTCTTGGGAGATTGGCGAATTTACAAATATTTTCACAATATTTACTAATTTTCAAATTTCTGCATTTTTAGTTATAAATAAAAGTATATTTTATTTGCAGTAAAATTTGGGTATTTCAACGAAACGTATATAGATTAAATTTTTCCATTTGAAATTAGAATATTTTCTTTATTATGATGACAGCATAGAGTTTTTAATTACATAATTTTTTGATTATTTGACCCAAGTGTCACCAGTAACTTAATTTTAGTTCAATCATCCCTGAGGGGAAGAAATATATTTTTGATTAATAAAAAATAAAATTTGATTTCGGCACAAAACATCTGAAAGCAGTAAAATTTGTACAGCATAAAGACACAACAAATAAACATTTACTGATGAATCTAACAAATGTGCAATGAGACAAACAGCAGATAACGAACAATACACTTTTACAAAAAGATGTGCAATTTTTTTTCACAATTTTTTAAGTCATAACATTTTTACACAATCAAACATCAACGATTTTAAGATATATATCTATATATATATATGTATGTATGATATATATATGGCACTCACAATGAGAAAAACAATACATTTTCATTTACAATTATAACCTCAGACAAATAAGAAACGACATACACATATTTAAAAGAAGCTTTTTCACATACTATCTGCTTGCCTCATAGCTAAATAGATGAAACAGTTACACAGCATAAAATATCTTAATTCCTTCCAGAGACAAACAATATAATTAAGATGCAATAATTTTTATACACATTAATTATATATATTTGGGATAAAACTTACATTAAAGATTTATTATTAACATAATTTTATTCTTGGCATTGTTATTTGAAAAATTAAAAATATTTTACCATAAAATATATATTAATTTCCATCTGTCAACATTTCTCTCAAGTAGTTGTTTATCACGTTATTAAAAAGTCATTCATTAACAAAACATGAATCATTTCAATGTCATAAAAGTTTCATAGGAATTATAACATCAGTAATTTCATATTCTATGATTGGAGCTACAATATTATAAATTGAAACATAAAAATTTGCAATGGCACACGATTGTAACAAAATACTTTGTGACTTTATAAAACTACAGATTCTTTGAGCAAACATTCCATTTAAGGTGTATAGTACATTCTTCTTCATTACATATTTATGAACAAATGCGCCTATATTTGGTACATAAAAAAAGATCTCTGCATCAAAATAACAATAAATAAATATTCAAAGGATCTTTAAAGCAGCCTTATGTTTGCTTCTTTTAATGGCATGTCTCTAAGGACATGTATCACAAGCAAAAATATATCTAACATTTATATAGTAGCATTTACTTATTTCACATATAAATATTTTTTTTCTTCTTTTTATCTTTAATAAAATGAACATTGCTCAGACAATTGTCATCAGTAAAATATTTCACATGTAACAGAAGTTTATCATAAAATATGGATAGCTTGTTAACTGCTTATATTCTACATAAATTTACAACAAAAGAGAGATAAGCATATTTGGCAGAGTGAATGTGCTTGCTCCTTTTTATAGTCTCATTTTAGAGAATTTTTATTTCATTACACCGTTTATACTTTTTGGTTGAATATTTTAAACATGTAAATAACAAAAGGATAGTATAGTTTAATATTTTACTATACTTTAAAAAGCATTAATTTACTCAAAATGAAATTTTTACATTAAGTATCTCTTTGCATAGAATTACAGATTAAAATGTATATAATCATATTATCACAACATTTCATTTTTGATTCGAAAAATCAATTGGAAATACATGTAAGTTTCAAAATGTTATGACATATTGTCTTAAAAAAATAAAAGGATCTAGAGCTCAAGAAAATCCACCCAACAAATATGCTACACTCAGATATTACACAATATACATTTCTCACATGCAATTACACACTAAGTACATCATATGACAGGTACGAACATGCTTACCCATCTAATATTAATCCGACATATAAGTACTACCGTATATCGGCGGTTTTTTTTTTTCTCTCACTGTGCAAAGTAGTCTAAAGAAAATATATTTCTTCTGGTGTGCCCAAATAGTGTAAAAAACGCATCTGACTAAACCCTGCATCTCTATCTATTTCAAAATTTAGAGGCTTGGGTGAAGATTCATCATTGCATTCTTCAGTACAATAAATAACTCATTCTACAAATTTACTTTTCATGTGCTTTCAGCAGTAAGGAAAAATTACTTGCAGGATAATTATTAAATTTACAACAGTACTGATTTAAGTTCGAATTATATCTAAAGTCAAAAATAATAATTCTCTAGTAAACTTCATTTTGATTTAAATAATGTCATGAAAAATGGGAAGAATTATATAAAAATTTATGGGATAAATATTTAAGTAAATAATAACATTTTTATGGAGAAACATATATAAGTATTATGGAATTAAATAAATGAACAATTTTAATATAGATTGCCTTAAAAATGCATATATAAAAATATGACATTTCGCATATTCATTACAGCGCAGGAAGATATTTTTGTTACAAATAATAGATCATTACATAACTTTTTTTTAATTAAAGTGAAATCATACTAATTTAGTACCTTCATTTAATATATACAAACCATTTTTATATAAAAAAAAGCAAACACTTTATGGCTTCTAAAGAAATTAAATATTTCAATTTTCTCTTCAATACTTTCCTTTATTTCTAGAATGAGCATGTAAGAGTCAATATACTATTTTGCATAATGTTTACATACATTTAGAAAGAAAATTTTATTCCAGAACTTTATGATTAGTAATATGTGTGGATAATAGACATCAATAATATTTCAATTTATTTTGAGAATAAGTTTTTTTGACGAATTAATAATTTAGTTAAAATAACACAGTTAAAAATTCAGAAAAATGAATACAATGATGAACTAAAATTCAAGTATTATGCTTAGATTTATAGTTCCATATTAACTATGAATTTAAGAAAAGAAAACATTAACTGAAGACTTTACTTGTTAAATCTTGTATATAGCTAAAATTTTAAAATCAATTTTGCAGCAAATATATGCCAAAAAAAGTATGACAGTTATTAATATCTCTTACTAAAATGTTTGTACTCTCATGATTGTGTCAGCTATTTTCGTTTAAATTTTGAACAAATTTTTCTATATAAATAAGTTTATATATAAATTTTTTCGAAAATTATTTTAAAAATGTTAATAGTAGATAATTACAGAAAATTATTAATTTGACTCATGCCTTTGTATTTCTGATGACAACCTCATCTATTGGGTTAAATGTCATTCAATTTAATTTCTTTTGAAAGCATTTTAAAGGAAGCATTTTATTTAACCTAGTCTGTAGGTCTCATCGTCACAACTATCAATGTTTTGTGAGATGCAATAGAAAAACCCATTACCTCACTTAAGAATAAATGAAACACATCAACATTTTTTCTGTGAAACTCATAACTGTTGATTTGATGATTTATGCTCTCTCTAAGCAGTACTGCAGCAATACTAAAACAAAAATTAAAAGACATAGAAACGACATTTATAATTCTGTTTTCATTTTTAGATATAAATCAAATGTATTAAAAATTAAAGATTATGTAATTAATTTTTTATTCCCTTATTTAATTTTGATTAACTTAGAAGATAAATTACTGTTAGTTATGAGCTATGCCTAAAGTTAATATACCACTATTAAAAATAGTAATATAATTCAAACTACAAATATATCTTATAAATATAATATTATCAAAAGTTTTATAGTTACAGTAAAATACAATAAAAGTAATTTTCAAATTGATATGCATTCTCAAAACTTTGGGAAATAACGTTAATACATACTCTAAAATATTTCTATTTCCAAATATGTAAGAAATTTGTTAAAAATTATGTAATATTCTCTTATTGATAATTAAAATCTCTGCCATTACATTAAAATACATTAATAAATAATATCTTAATTTAAATAAAGAAAAATTTAATAAATTTTCTTAATGATAACCAGAAAAAAATTTAAGTAAACAAAAATAATAAATATAAAAATTATTATGTAAAAATTAGTGCATAAAAAATTTTGATTTTGTTATTAAATTCATATGTAATATATACATATACATATATATCAGAAGCAATAATAAAATACATTAAACGATAAAAATTATTAACATGTAGTGTTACAATAACAATATATTATTAAAACATAGAAAATAACAAACAATGCATAACATCCAAATATTTAATCAAAATGCATTATTAAGATAGAACAAAATTTGAAAAAATAAATCAGTTATCATATTCATTTAAATTCAAAAATCAGAAAACAAATACATTATAAAATTTCATTTTCTATTAAATTAAAAAACAATATATTGAAGTATTTTAAAAATTTTAACTTCATTAGAATTACAATTAAGAAAAAAGTTTTGTTCCATGTAAATGTAATAAGATAATTTATCTTATGAAATAATTAAAAGACTGAAAGAAACACAGAATATGCATGATTGTCTATTTATATCTTAGAATAAGGCAGATTAATGCCCATTTTAAAAAAATAACAATCTGGCACACTGAACAGTTACTTTGACTGGTGTTCAAGAGAAATAGAAGTGCGGCTACAGTACTGCAAGGAGGCAGATGGGTTGATAGCACTGTTCATATTCTTTTATTAATATATATGTATATATTTGTATGTTTATATACATCCACAAAACTAGACAAAATTACAAAGCTGTGCTTGACTTGCTTGACCAGAAGATAGTAAGTGCTATGTTCCCCAACTGTCTGAAGTAAGTTTCTGGCGTTTCATCATTACCCCTTCATAGTCCAAGGTAGGAGGATCAGGTGATGGAGAAGCAGAGTGAGTTGTGAGAGTATGGCAAGGGGACAAGTTACCATGAACTGAAGGTGGCCTGCGCCCTGGAGAAGAGCAAGGTTCACTTTTTATTCGCATTGACAGTGGCGACAATTGAGTACTACTGGAATTTAGACCTAAATGCTGCATTGGATTTCCTCCAATATGAAGAGAATTCGAACTGAAATCACAAGAAATGAATCCAAAATGAGAAACATTCATCTCAAACATTCAAATTAAAAAAGAGAATCATAAATAAATTATATATTTAGAAAGCTTATACTTTATATATTTAGAAATGAATAGTTCTTACATTATGTATATATATATACATGCATACCTATATATATATATATATATATAAGATGTAAATAAAGAATGATACCTATTTTAGTAATTATTTCATTAAATCTATTATTTTATGATCATTATTATAATATGGACACATAAATTTATTAAAAATATTTCATTATGAAAAGGTAATAAATGGGCAAGAATAAAAAGACAACTGATGTACCTAATTGTTAATAAGTTTGTTTCAAAATAGCAGATAATTGTTTCTGTAATGATAAAAAATCTTTTTGAAGCTAACATGCTCTTAAACGGCATTAAGTGTACTAGCGATTTAGATTGTAATTCAAAATTTACTTAATCAATTTCTTTAACGTAGGTTCTTAGGAATACAGATACATAGCAAAACAAATTATTGAAAGAAGGAAATTAAATTTACATAAGTTTCCTATAAGTTTTATATTTTAGCTTTATAGGAAGAGACAATTGAAAATGAGGAATGTATTTTATGAACTTAAACATATTTATTTAATAGCAATATTAAATCACTAGTACCCTTTAGAAGAAAAAAAACCTTTGCTTTGAATATTTTTATTTATAGCCTTTATTACATCAACGGTATATATAAATATAACTAATTAAAGGTTTTATTAATTACCTTAAATTTATTAATAAAAGGAATAGCAAAATTTTTATAAAAAGTATAAATTATTAACACGATCATAATTTTGTAATTTATTATCAGCTTTTCATTACAAAATGTAATTATTGTTGTTTAAAAAAGTACAATTATTGTTGCACAACTGTAAATTTACAAATTTTATCATTTCAAATATATTTTTTGTTTAAATGTAATCATTTTTAAAAAATTCATGTTTAAAGAGGATTAAAGATTTATTGTACATTTACACTATTAAAATTCATATTATATATTGATCTTAATTATCTCACAAAAATAAAAGAATTTACAATAATTCTATAGCATGACAAGTAATCTTAAAGTAAGAATATGTCATTTTAATCTAATATTGTAAAAAAGGTTTCAACAGAATATTATAATAATTAATTTAGGTGTGAGTTGAAGTTATTAAATATTAATATAATTTAAGTTTATAAAAAAATTTTCTATTAAAAGGATTTCATTTTGATAAAGCAGATTCTTACTTTATTAATATCACTTTGAATTATATTTACTAATGTTGACATACTTTATATTATTTTAAATTTTAAACTTAAACAGCTTACTTAATGAATTTTGTATTCATTCTTCAAACTAACCAAATGATATTAAAAATTTTTGAAATTTCATAATTATTTCATTTGAGTATGGAAAAAAAGAGAAAATGAAATTAGGCAGCTTTTATAAATGATGCAATTAAAAAAATTATTTAATTATTAAAATTAATTCTTACTTTAAATACTAACTCTGGAAAAGAATTTATGAAAGAAAACAATTTTAAACAAAAAAATTACTTACTTTTTGCATTTATTTATTTATAAAATGATAAAAAAATAAGACTGGAAAAATTATTACTTGTTCATGTTTGCAGAACCAGCCCAATTATGAGAGAAACCCGAAGAACTGAAACTACTGTTAAGTCCAAGTTCTGGACTTAAATGGAAGTCACCTAGAAGGTATAGTAAAAAAATTAAAATCTAAAATTTAATTTTAAGCTATTTGAAGTAATTAATATTGTACTTATAAATTGTAAAAATGTATGAAAGCTAACTACATCCCTGGGAAAATATTTTATGTTAAACAAAGATTATTACGAGCACAAAAAATGTTAATTTCTATTTTTACATTTTCTTTAAATATTTTAAAGAAAATGTAAGCAATAAAATAATATTTAATTATCATCATTTATAAAAAAACCAAAACTAAAAACAAAACTCTGCAAATAATTTATATGACTTCAAAATACCTCCTATCACCTGAGCTAAGAGCTTACTGAACACGAATTTAAAACAAAACGTGAAGGATTTTTATTTATTATGAATTACAAAATTTAAGAATTACCATAAAATTTAAAAATTTTAAATTAACTTCATATAAACATTAATTCTTTTTAAAGTAGACAGATATTAATTTTCTGAAGACGAGAAAATATTAACGTTTTTATAATAATCTTGCAACTACTTTAGTTTAACAATCACTTAGGACACTTAAAGAACTTACAAAATCTTCCTAAATTTTGTATTAATTTTTAAATTATTTTAAGCTTAAGGAAATATTTATTTATAATTAAATGAAATTATAGTCATAATTCAATACAAAAATACAAAAATTTCTCAAGAATAAACAAGCAGATCATAATCGTTAGATATCTATATGTAAGAAACAATCACCAAAATGATAATCAACAAAACAAAAATTTCAAATAAGTTAAAATATATTAAATAAATCATCTTTAAATTAAATGAAATCTAAAATAATCTTACTTGAGTTAAAAGACGAAAGATTGGACGGATAATTGGACACATTGTTAGGTGTGGAAACAGAAACAATTGGATTGGGTCCAAGTGAAGTTCTACAATTCTAAAAATTTAAAATGTAATCAATGACCAATGCTTAAAAATATATGTTTTGGAAAGGAATTAATTTGAAAATAATTAATAAGCTATAAACCAATTCAAATAATTGCACATTTTAAATGCATAACAAAAAATAATGAAAACATAATAAAGAATGCTGTAAAAATGCTCTGCACTTTTGGTTTTATAATAAATTTATATTAAAATTTTAAGATTCAAAATATTATAAGCAAATTTTATAATATGGAAAAGAAACAACACAAATTTAAAAGTTTTTAATGAATAATTTAAAATGAAAATCATTATTTATAAAATCAAATGTTATGTCATCTATCACAAAACTTAAGTTTTCTGATTTTCCTAAAGTAAACTGTTTTCATATTTATCTCAATTTAATGCTTAAAATTTTACACTAAACAGTCAGTTATTTTAAATTTAAAATTTTTTAGTACATATCAAAAACAAATTTGGAATTACATTTTGGTTGAAACTAAACAGTAATAAAATTGATTTTTTCTAACTAAATAGAAGAATTAAAAATCAAGTTTTAGAATAACACTATTAATGGTAAATATTAGTGAAAAATAATTGAATTTGAAACAATTAGCATTGAGATTCAAAGCAAAATTCTTGACTTGTAAATAGAAAAATAACATTCATGTACATCGTACTAATGTGAAATAAATCCTTATCATTCATATGTGACAATATTACCTCTTATAAAATTAAAATGAACTATTAATGATTCTGATCGATAACTTCTTGGAATAGAAATTCATAAAATATCTTGCATTCAATCAAATTGTTTGCCTTTAATTTTTAAAATAATCCAAAATTCATTTACTATTAGATGTTTTATTATATATAGATTAAGAGAACATTTGTTATTAATTGCCATGAATAAAAATTATTTCCCAAATATTTCAAATAATCAATTTCACTGAGAAAATTGGTCTTTTTCTAACTTCAAACTGGCTTTATATTTAATATAAGTATAATGAGCTCACCACAGGAGAGGGAGAGTGTGGAGCATTTGGTATGATAACATGAAAATTGGATCTTGCAGGTGAAGGTTGGCGACTATGCCTTCCATCTATACTACCTTCAGGGGAGATGCTGCCAGGTAAAGAACATGGAGAGCTACCCCTTTGATAACCATTACTACCTCTACTCACATCCAATAAATTACCTATAAAGAAAAAAATTTTCACTTTGAAACTTAAATCCAAACTTTAAAAACTTAGTTATTTATTGCTTATTGTTTTCATAATGAAAGCAAATGAAAGGCTCTAATTACTGAAAAAATAAAACCTTTTAATTTTCCTTCAAATTTATTACTTGGTTAAAATATTTAATTTCTATAAATAAATTTTTATGATACAATTACTTTTATTAAAAAAAATAAGGATTGCATTTATAATATACACATGTATGACATTTTCAAAAATTAAAAATATTTATTATCACAAAATCAAGACCATTTTTATGAAAAAAATTATGAAATTTTAAATAATCTCTTAAGATTATATATTTAGAGTTAATGAAAATTTTACATGGTAATCATTTTTTGATAGAATTATCCAAATTAAATTATACCTCATTCAATATTAAAGATAATTTTAAATAAGACTTTTTAAGAATTGATAAATAATTTTGAAATATTTTCAAATAATTAGTGCTTTGAAATAAACCTTAAACAAGTCTTTTGTGGAAAATAAAAATAATCTAATAAAATTATAAAAATAGTTAAATCACACACATTCTCAGTCATTTATAAAATAAAGTTTGAATTATATTTAAAGTAAATTTACATAAAAAGTTAATATATCAATTTATGTGTGTGACAGAAATAGTTTTATCGTGTTTTTTTAATATGCATAACGAATTGCAGAAGATAATGGATAATAATTGCATAGGCATTTTAGGGATAATTTATAATTTGCTCATTTTTGCTAGTCAGGGAAGGAATTCTAGATATTCTAATATAAGTTTCAGAAAATAACAAAAAAGCAACATGATCAAACATTAAATAATACAAAATACAAACTCAATTTTCTTTTATTCAAATTTTCATAAAATATTTCTTGAAAATATATGCACAAGTAATTTCTATTTTTGTTTAAAAAATGATTTTATGACTTATTAATTTAAACTCTTATTAATTTTCTTACTGAAGCAATCAGAAAAAAATAAAGGATAAGTATAAGATTTATGTAGGTTGTAACAGAGAGGTGGATTTGATGTTCCCCTAAGAAAAGGTTGTTTTGCTCGTTTTTCAACATAAGGTCATTTTTTGCAAAAAGATTTTAGACAATGCATATGTAGTGTTTAAAAAAAAAAAAAAAAAAAAAAAGTTTTATCAAAATTAAAAATGTTTACAATGAAGTATAGGGAAAATATATTTGAAAATTAATACTGATCAAGAAAAACTTGAAAATAATCAATGTACTAGAGAAAGGGTCTCACATTATTAAATTATTTTGATATAAGGATTTGCAAGTAAAAATTTTCTAATTATTTTTAAGATAAATAAATCCTTTCAGGGTAATCATTATAAAACTATCTTTTGATTCTATGCCTAACAGCTTTTGCAAAAATAGTCAATTTATTATATTTTTTATTTACTTCTATAAGATACCTATATAATATCTTACATTTACTGCACTTCAAAATTCTTCAAGGGGGTCATATATTTAAGATAAATCCAGTTTCTCCTTACTACAACATGACAAAATACATTCTATAGATTATATTTCTCAGAATAATTACATAAATACTAGTGCTAATGTGATAAAAATATAAATATTAATAGCAATAGTATCACTACAATTATGTTAGGTTATGTACATAGATAAGATTAATTATCAAATATTATCCATCAGTCATGAATACTTTCATTCTATGTTTTGAATAATAACTTCCTTTTGTAGCAAACTTAATATAATTTATATATGCTTTTACTTAGTGGAAATTGCTCTCAAATTATATAATTTATCATAATTTCCAGAAGGAAAAAGACATTAAGATAAACACTACAGTTAAAGAAAAAGGGTCAAAACTTTAAAAAAATAGCGATTTAAATTAAATTTTTAATGGCATCAATATTAACATCACTTATCCTATATCTTAGAACATATGGCACATCAGTTAAGAAAAAAATCTTAAATGTAAGCAGAAGTAAAAAATAAATTATAAGTGAGCAATGTTGAAAAAATACTAGCAAATTAAAATTGTTTTTATATTTACTAACTAAATATCATATGGATATTACTAATTGAATATCATAAAAAATGTCACAACAAAAATACATTAAATTGAAAGAAAAATAAAAACTTGAAATGTTTGACAAATATATAGGTTCAACAAAAGTAATTATATAGCATTCAACAAAATTATACATGTATAATGTTCAATAAAAACAATTTCAGTATACATCATGTGAAATCTTCAAAATATGACTTTTTATTTCTGAATTGAAATTTTTAAACAAATCTTTATCTAAATTAGAATTTAAGTACTCCAAGTCTGTCAGGTTGTTATATAATTTTTTTTCAGAATTCCTTTGTTTGAGATTGTAATTTCAATACCTTTGAATCCTGTGATACTATTGACAATTTCAACTATCACCATGTACTTCTTATCCATTTTGCAAATTACAAAAATCTTTTCACTTTTTGAGCACCATTTACTTAGATGAAATGTTAAGCACTGCATCAGCGGAAATGAAATCATCTGTAAACATTTCATTTTTGAACATGTAAACAAACACTGAGACATTTCTTCCAGAAATTGTTTCATATATACCAAGCAAAAATAACATCAAGTCTAAAATTACAGACAGATCCAAATGTCATCGTTTCCACTAGAACTTCTTCGTGATTGCTGATCCCACATGTATATGTAAATCATTTTGTCACTTTAACTAAGTGACATTATTATAATAGTTATATAAATAAAGTAATGGAGTTCCATATAAAAAATTATCAAAAATGAAAAGTCATAAAAATTTAAATTAATGTTAATACTACATTCATTGTTTTAATTCAACAAAGTCAATTGCGGACCTTTTATATTAAATAAATTATGACTGTCACAAAATTATATTTTTTTACCTGAACTCTTTGCCATGACTGAATTCTAAATTATTTTCGAACTGAATTTTCTCAAAACTCTCACCAAAATAAAAGCATTCAAATTTAAAGAAAAATGCTTATTATCAACTTTTTAATTTTTGGTCTAATATGTAATCCACAATGAAGTTTGTAAAATCAAAACACCATGGATAGTTGAACAATTCGATTGTAAAATTTTAAGCATTTGACAAAAGAATATAATCAAATGTAATTAAACTATTTATTATTATATATATTGATCCACTTAGATTTAATTTTAATAATTTTGAAATAATTATATTTCATAACATAAAAATTCACAATTCTCATATATATAAGTTTTTGTGTGTAAATTATAAAGCATTATGACCTCTTTTGGCTTCACACATACCCAAAACAGGTCTAATTAATGAAAATTTTTCAGTAAAGTAATATTCACCACAATTTGGCTGAGGACTGACGGATGGAGGACCATGATCCAGTCCACTAGGTTCTGGAGTATAACTCACTGAAACAGGTAGTGGTGATGGAGACAATTCAGAAGCAACAGAAGATCCCTGAGGACACTGCTGGAAAAATTTTTTTGAGGAATGTTGAACATATACACATATATATAAAAGGTTTAACAAATATTTTACTTAAATTGATAAAAATTATTATTTTATTTAATAAAAAATTTCACTGCAAAATAGAATTAAAAATAAAACATGAATACTTGATTAAAAGAAAAAATTTCAAATGGTGATTAAAAATAAAAAAAAAAAAAAATGAAAAAAATTCCTACTTTAAAATATAAAATATTTGTTGCATGGAATATAAGTAGACTAGAATAATAAAGAATATACAATATAAAGCTATACAAAATATTTTAAATAATTAAAGTTATAAAAAGTTTGTCACAAAAATTTTAAAATTAAAAAAAAAAAAATTTAATGAAACATTTTGGAATTTTCTACATACTAACAAATTAAAATTCAGAATGTAAAGAGCTAAATTTTTTTAGAGAAGTTTTTTACACTATTTTGTTATGATTTGGACATTTTTATGCCATCCAAACTCAGAAATAATCTCTCCAAAAAAAGTAAAATAAAATATTGCAATTATTAGGATTAATTTTACTATACAATTTAAATAGTATGAAAAAATATTTTATTAGATGTTTTTTTTATAAAGATTGAATTTAAATGAAATCAGGAGAAACATTTGAATTAATATAAGGTATTTTAGATTTAAATAATATACATTTTTCTTTCAGAAACAATCCTATTACATAAATGCAAATATTACATCATCTGCTTGAAATTATTACAATTGTAAAAGTTTCACTATTTCATAAACATTTGCAATTTTTGATTTCAAAAATAATCTGTTTAATTTTTTCATATCATATTCAGGAGAGAAATTTCTACCAATTTCTTTTTTTTTACTTTTTATAAAGTTTTACAAATGATTGCTATGCATCACTTAAAAACATAATTTTACAAAATATTTTGGTTAAAAATATATTTCTGTAATAATTAAAAATAAATTTTAACCAATAAAAACTACAACATCATTTGCATTATGTAAAATATGATTTAAAAACAAAAAGAAAATCATACAAATAATTAAAATTTAATTTGCAATTTAAGATAGAATTTAAACAAAAAAAATTAATAATAATTGAAGAGTTTAGTTTAAAACTAAGTTCTGAAATTTTTTATTACATTGAACAGCAAAACTATTGTAATTTATTGAAAAGTTCATACAACTTTATTTTTCCCCAGTTCTTTTTAAATCATGATTGTAATAAATTTAATATAAATGATTTTAAAAATTATCACAAAATATGCAAAATAATACTGATTTAAGCATATATTGTAACATTAAAAAATAAATAGGTTTGTTTAATTTGTAAGGAAGAAAAAAAATTTCCTTTAATTCACAACACAAAACTCTGTTGACTAAAGATAATGAAATATACTTTAAAAATGTCTCATAAAAAATTTTTGTTCACCAAAACAAAAACTAATTCCTGTGATGTTTAATAACTTGTGGAATAAATATTAATAAATTTTATGAAAACAATTTAATGTCCCTGTAAGAATTAAAGTGCTAATTGTAGTGGGGGAAATACTCACCCTACTGCTACCATTCATTTGAGAATTTCTTTGCATCATCAATTCAAACTCTTCATTTATTTTCTGAAACTTCTGATCAGATCTGGTAGGCATAGAATATTGTTCCATGTCAGGTTCAGGGCTATCACAGGAATTGGAAGAGCCTTTGAGCTCTTTTTTATTTAAAACCTGTAAATTCAATTTCTACAACTAAATAATCTACAGCAACAAACAAAAAAATGATAAGATAAATTACTGGAAAAATTATATCTTACAATGTTCCAAGACAAATATATAAACTAAACATTTAAAGAAAACAGCATGGAAAACATTTGTACTGATTAATTGCATCTAAAATAGTTTAAATAAGTTTTAAATAATGATGCATATATATAACATACAAAAATAAAAATAAATAGACTTCATTAACATAAATGCATTACTCATAGAATTGTCCATTATAAATTATTTGATTATATATAATCAAGCATATACATACATAAAAAATTCAATTTTTTTCACACTAATTCCATATACTCATTTCATTGTAAACATAATTTTTTTATTGTAGACAATTATGATAAATAATTTAACAAGAATGATAGAAATAAACTCTAATTTGATGTTTGTAAATTCATAATTTATATTTGAAAATAATGAATAAATTACTGCTATATGCAGAACAATGAAGTTTCAAAAAAATTTTATAAATGTTCCACAAAATGATTTTAAATTTTACAGTTTACACAATTCTCTTTGTTATTCAAATAAAGTTTATTCAAGAGAATAGCAAGATTTAATCTTAAAATTAAACCTGACATACATCAATATAATTTATGTAAAAAAAATTACTTATTCTTACCTCAACTATGTCACTATTAGTTCTACTTTCATGAGGCTCATTATACTCTGTATACTTCAAAAGTACTTTATCCATATCAGTACTTGCATACTGAAATAATTTATTAGTACTGTTAAAAATGATTAATGCTATTTCACAGTCACATAGCACACTTAATTCATAAGCCTTTTTCATTAGTCCAAATTTTCTTTTTGTAAATGTGACCTAAAAAATGAAGAATTTTATGTTATTATCTTATATATCCCCATTCACAACTATACTTTACGACTAACTTAAAAAACAAAATATGGCATCTAAAGATTTTTTTTAACAATATTATTTATAATTATAAAAAAAGTCTGTTTATAAGCTTTCAGATTTTATAAGACATCAAGTTTTAAGAAATGGAAGTGGATTCTAAATATATAAAAAAAAAAAAATTCTTAGAGAAAATATACGATAAAAGATACATTAAAACATATAAGCGTTAATATATTTTTATAACAAAATAATACATTTCTTTTAAATTCAATGTAATTACTTTTATATCTATCATAATGTTTATGTAATAGAATATATATATATATATATAATTTATTGAAAGTTTAAAAAAAAAGCATAAAATATCAGAAAAAAGAAAAACATTGTTGACAATATATATATATATATTTGTCAACAATGTCTTTCTTTTTTCTGATATTTTATGCTTTTATTTTTAAACTTTTAATAAATTATTTCTTTCATTAGGTGAAACAAACATTTCAAAACTTCTTTGAGTTCAAAAAATCAACATACATAGGGTTGTGTAAAGATAAATCTTATTAACATAAAATATCAATAGTAATTAACAAATAATGAGCTTTACATTGTATATATAATCACAGTTAAGAATTATGACCACTTATGGATTTTATCAGCAACATGTTGCAAAAGCATTTTTAAAAGTCTGCTTTTGTTAGGAATACATAATGAAATTGTTTTTTCATATAAATCAAAAGTAATATTTATCAATGATGTGAATTAAACCAAATGACTTTAGAAAGATCACTTAATCTAAAATAATCATAATATGAATTAATAAATTTATACAGATTAACATTTTGAATTTATTTTTATGTAATTTTTAATATTGACATAATTTGGGTAACATTTAATAAAATATTTATAATTGTTGATTTCCTGAAAATACAAAAACAGAATAAAAACTAAGCAGAATAATAAAGACATTGTTGTTCATATTATTTATATCATACAATTAAAAGTTAACTTACACTTTGTAGAAAATACTGAAAAATAATAAAAGCTATTCAAGAACTGGAACTCAAAGACAAATCAACAATTTTAACAGTAGAAATAAAATAATTTTAATAATCTGTTACTTATAAAAAAAAGTCGAAATATATAAAAACAGGAACTTAAAATATTTTTTTAACATAAAATGCTGTTTGGCAATTTATGTTTAATTAAAATTCTTATTCAGAAGAAATATAAATATAAGCAAATTTAAAATAATCATTTTCAATTTATTAAAAAATTAAATTTTTAAAGAGCTGTTGCAAATTAAAAAAAAAAATAATAATAATTTTTCTTTTTTGCAATAATGTTTATTTGCACATATTTCTTGCCAACAGCCAGCAGATTTCAATCTTCTCAACTAAAGTTTAATAATTTTATATGAAAAATTATTTCTGGAATATAATAACACACCTGTCTATTTCTCTCATCAGTAATTCTTGATATTTGTATCTTCTTTCGCCCCATGGCAATATGCTTTACAGCAGGACCTTCCAGTTCAGATGTGGAAACAAAAGCAAACAAAAAATAAAGGAGTTGCCTTTTTAACAACTACCCAATTACAAAGAAAATTCCAACCTAAAATAGTGAAAATTGTCAAATTAATATAATTTTTCCCATTTTCATTTAGTTAGTATATTTGGTTAAAAATATTTATTCAAAAATCCATTAATATATTTCAGTCCAGATTAAAATGTATACTTTGTAAGTAACTGTATTCTGAATATAAGCATTTCACTTTTTTTAAGAATGTGAATATAAACATCAGAATCAAATTATTACATATATTAATATTTTATATCAATTGATTTATAAAAGCAGAGAAATATTATTTGAATATTTTAGTTTCTTTTCAAAAGGTGAAATTATATGATTGATTAAATTATTAGAATTTCAATGCACAATATTTTGGTTTCTTGTAACACAAAATTTTATGCTTATTTAAACAATTGCATCTAATGTTTTTTATATTTTTAATTAAAAAAACATTTAGATAAAAACTTATAAAATATTATTCTGTAAATATACTTTAAAGAAGTGTTTTCTGTGATATTAAAGCATAATAATTAAACTATCCATAATATTTAACTAATCACCCATCAATTGAAACGTCATCATTAAACAGAATAGTATACAATGTTCTAAGAGAATTTAGCATTAAATAATCATGGAAAAATTAGACAATAAATAAGAGAGTAATCTGATAATAATTTATGGAAAATCACTTGTACTTCCAATAACTTAAACAGTATAAGTACTTAAAATAGTGAGAATAAATAACTAAAAAAATATATTTCCTCCCCATATTTATTACAAGTATAAATAATTTGTTATACATGCAAAACCACTTTAATCCAGAGTAAATTTTTAGCAAACATATTATTGTCTTAAATACATAAATGATAAAATGTACTCATTAAATATAAATCAATATCCAGCTTTAATATTTTTAGGTTAATATTAAATCCATTAATAATAAAATACCTAAAAAAGTTGGTATGTGATATTCATTATTAAAAAAAAAAAAAAAAAAAAAAAAAAAAAGTAAGATAAATTAGAAATATTATGAAATCAGTTACAGATTAATCATGAATGAAACAATAATGTTAAGGTTTTTTAGAATTGTTTCATTATATAAGTGAATTTTTAATATTTAAATTTGACACATACTCATAAGTATACATCTTTTCTTTTTATACAATTCTTTAATCTAAGGGTTTAGAAGCAGGAAAAGATAGTTTTTTTTAATTCTTTTAGTTCTTAATTAAAAAGAGCAAGACTAGTTATCTGCTCAGTTGTTTTTAAACATACAGGATGTGATGAGTAAAACTGATCGTCTCAATTGAATAAAAATACAAATAATCTCAATTTCAGTAGTTATAGATAACATTGTTATTACTATAACATAATTGTTTGGCCCTATTTTGAATCCAAATACTTATACATTTTATAGAAGACTTTTTCACAAACAACGCTTCTTAGATTTGGTAGCCTGATTTAACTTTTTCAGTGGAAGTCTGAAAGTTTTCAAAATATATGTGGAAATAAAATAAAATTACACATTTGTTTTTTCCCACAATTAATTTTAAACAATACAAATATCAATATATTAAACAATACAAATCATGATAGAGATTATATGACTGAAAAATCCATCACAGAATAAAATTGAATTTAAAAAGGACTTATCACAAAGCATTAATTTGGATACAATTATGTGGGTTTGAAACTGTGCTTAGATGTTTCTCGACTTCAATTAAAACTAATATAAAACACAGCAGTTAAAAATTAAATAAGAATTATGTATTGTAATATCAATAAAATAACTCAAATGAAATTTTTATCCATTGAATTTAATTTTCAATATTTTATGCCCAAAACAATATTAAGAGTGGCTACACAACCAATCAATAACAAAAATAAAACTGTACTAAAAATATAGCTTTAATTTCATACACTTTATCCATTTTTGTTTTCAGCATGGCATCAATTTAGAGTGAGATTATCGACAAAAGAGATAGAGATAAGATTTTTTTACTGTAAAATTGATAAACAAAAATTGGTTTATTAAAATTTTCCCAATACAAATTAAAAAATTATATTATATGTTTTATGATAAATTGTAAGTATTGTAGTATATAATTTTTTTTTCTGGCAATTTATTTAATACCGTGTACAACAAAATTTAACCGAAATAAGAGAAAATATCACACAGCAATGTTCCTCTTTTCCCGTTAAGACTATGCCATCCTATCTGAAAACAACGCATTAAGACAATTTCCCAATACCGCGAAAAGAGTTATTAGGCAATAGACATTCTCCCACGGTAAAAACGATAGTCCATCGCTAAGCGACAGTTATCGAGAGAAATGGGCTTTAGAATACATAACATTTCAATCATTGAAGAGAAAGGTAAGTTGGAGAAAGAACAGAAAGAGTATAAAATGGGGGCATGTGTGCGAACTCATAACCCCAAAATAGAAACATACCTTACATCCCTTCAGCGGCAGAAGATCTGCTGATCCTCCATCGGGCATGTGCTCTGCAGGGTTACTACAAGATCACTAGTCTAAGCGAGGGAGAAAACGGCGCCAAAAGAACCAGACCTTAATTTTACGGATTTTCGTGATTGTTAAGGAAGAAAAGGGCCAGAAACGAGCAGAAAAAGAAAAAAAGGCACAAAATCAAACGATGTCAATTATGACACCTAATTCCGAAACTCCAAATACCAAACACAAATATCCCACTTTCTTTAAATTGTAAAATGTTTACAGATTCGTATGAACTAGATTTGTAAATATATATACGTATAAATGTATTACTATTTGTTTAAATAGCTTCTTATAAATGCGTTAAGAGGGAAACTTATAAAATGTTATGTAAGCAAAACTTAATTTTTAAATAAATAAAAAAAATCAATACAAACATTTCTCTGGCTAAATGGTAGTACGCTAATTTATAAAATTAAAAAATACTTCACTATCCCTCACCTATAAAACTTTCACTTACATATGCTCGAAGTTCTATATTCCTTTTTCTTTGCGACACGAATCATTGATTTGCCTCTAGTGATAGTACATCATATTTTAAGCAATCCAAAATTAGCGAACATTACATTTTAGTTAGATCAAAATTAAGCATTTTTTAAATTTTATTTTCATTTTAATTCTTCCATAGAAAATAAACCAATAATTAAATATTTAAAAATTATAAAATGAAAAAACTGGTCCTTAAATACACATTTTATGAATAAAAAGGTAACGATTTAACAGAACATTTCATTCAATTTTTTAAATACTAAAAATGTACTACAGCTTGAAAATAATTATTACAATATTTTCAAAATTTTACCGTCATTAGTTGATTGCTTTTATAATGATTAAAGCGAACCACCATTTTTTAAATTTTTAGTCTCTTTAGTCCAGAAAAAGTATAGTCATAAAATAGGTATAAGTCAAAATAGTCAAGTCATAAAATTTTACAAAATTTCGTAGTTAAACAATTAGAAAAACTTACATAAATCAACGGAAATTCAAAGGTGTCTGAGAAATTTTCTGGAATAAAATCCATGTTTATAGCTGGGAGTGTCAATTAATTTTAATTTAATAATGATTCCTCAAAAGATGATATTATAAAAAAATATTTATTGAAACATTTCTACGAAATGAGAACAAACTTCTTTTCTTATTTAAAAATGTTTTAAAATCTATAAAATTTTCAAAGAGAAATAAAAATTTCGACGTATGACATGAGAAATTTTAGAAAAAATAAAATTTTAATTAATGTCAAATCTAGGAAAACTAATTTGAAATAGTAGGAATTGATAACGAAAAATGAGAATGTACAAATAAAATTTGTCTGGCATAACTTGGTATAATTTAAAATTGAAAAACTTTCTTTTAGTAAAAATCTGAGAAAGTACTTCCTTTTAAACGAAGTATGCTTTCAACACATGTAAGAATTTGTTATTGATCGTGTTCAAGCAATGTAGTCGTGCTGAAATGATATGCATATCATTAAATCGGATAGCTATAGGTAACGCAAAAAAATGACGAGTGTTATGTTTTTTTAAGATTCCAAGTATTGAAGAGTCATGTAAGTTTGTGGACTTGCATTCTAGATTTACTACCCGCAATTGTTGATAGCAGAAATTTCAAGTTTTCAATGGAAAAATAATCTGTTTAATCTACAGCCACTTTTCTTTTCCTCATCTTTTGTGAATTATTCAATATTTATTAATTTCATGCCCGAAAAATTTCATTTTTAATACGCAATGGAAATGTAGTTCAGATCGAATCATTATATTATATTATATATATATATATATATATATATATATATATATATATATATATAT
>JAPDSC010047468.1:35799-83227 GCA_026290005.1 Latrodectus geometricus
ATATATATATATATATATATATATATATATATATATATATATATATAATAAAGAAAGTTATTAAATCAAATACTAAAAATTCTTAATATCATATTTTTATGTCATTCGTAAAATAAACATTTCAAATAAATTTTTATAAAATGAAGAAATAACTATTGCATATTAAGTGCAGAAATTGTAACTAAAGTTACTTTAACGTTTCTGTTACGTGTTGAAATTTTCTTACTTCCAATGAATTATCCGTGCTCTCATACATCATCCATTCCAATACGTTACAATGATTTAATATGTTTCTAAATTAACTTTACTTTTTATAATCAATAATGTAAGCAACTAGTTCAATAAATGTAAATAAATAACATAAGAGTAATTTGACAGGTTTTATATTATACAAAGTAACAGTTTAATCGCAATTTTAATGCACGTTCAAAAGCGCTCAGCGACTTTAAAATGACTATGGTAGATTTTAATATTCCGCAGCAAAAAATGTTCAACTTAAGCCTCTAAAACAGAAATTAAGCCCTACCCATTCATAGAGGTTGATTTAATTGGGAACCTCATAAATCGAGTTGTTACAACAAATTCAAATGAAAAACAGGCAAATTTACAGAGACGTCAACGGCCGCCTCATGATTTCTAGTGCTAAATTAATGAGGAACAATGAAAAAGCCGACGCTGTTTTCTAACACGCATGCGTCTTTTGCAGAAGTAATTGAAAGAATCTCAAATAAAGAAGAATCAAGGCTATCAATAAATCAAGAATACAGCAAACGATATCGAGAGATGTCTTATTGTTATAACGATGTGAATCGTTTAAACAGTATGATGTTATTTAAAATGTTTATTCGTTTCATGTTTTCAGCACAGTAAGTCATAGAACTAATTTGTTTACATAGTTCACTTGAATGAAATTTGGGGTAAATAACAAAATGAATAATAAGAAGCAACAAGAATATCAATGTTTTTAAATGCATTTCTAATTCAGGAGCTCAATTCTTAAGATGGTAGTATTATTTATAATATGTAACATAAAAATTAAAACAAATATCTTCACAGAAAATTTTAACTGCTACATTCTGAATAAAATTCGGATTCAATAGTAAAAATCTAATTCAAAAACACACCAGACAAGCAAAATAAACTATTGTCTATGAAAAAAAAGAGTGAAAAAACAGAAAACAAAAATAAAAATATCCCTACTTAATAAGAAAAATATTAAGCACTTCAATTTTTTGAACTTATACAAATAAAATTGTGTGTGTATAATAAATCAAAACTTTATCCAGAAATATTTGAATCACTAAATATAATAAAAAAATAATTTTAAATTGCAATAAATGTAAAAAATATTATTATTAAATTTTTACAGTTTTTAAACAAAGCATTTTATTTAAAACAGTCACTTTTTGGCATAAATGTGTTAATATTTTTTAAAAACAAATTACATTATATTTAAGTGTACGCAATGTTAATCTTAATTTTTGAAAAATTTAGAAGCGAAAAATCTGTGATACGTTTACTTTTTGAGTTTATTTATATTTTATAAGAAATTTTCGTTTTGTTGTTATTTTAGTTATCTCTGGTTAGAAAGTGATTTGGTAAGGAGCCAATATATTTAATACTTAAATCAATGCTATGTTAATTACAATACTAGGTAAATCACAATATTACGGAAACACACCAAGATAAATTAATGAAAAATTGCATTAAATTACAATGTTATATAAATTTTAGGACATTTTGTATCAAGAAATGCTATCAAATGATTTCTAAACATAACGATAAAGAAGCTTTATGATAATTTTTAAAAAAATGGATATCCAATTTTTTTTTTAGAGTTTGAAAGATGTAAAACAAATCAGTATGATCTTTTTATAAAATCTTAAATAATTTAGTTATTTATTTATTCAGTAAAATGTGAAGGGAAAAGATATATGAAATATATTATAATTAAAATAGGTACAAATAAAAATAATTCTACAAGGCAAGAAATAAAATTACTTAATCTCAAAAATAAAACAATTTTTAAGAATTAAGTAATGTATCAATAGATTGCTATATATTCAATATTTATAAAACTCAAATAAAAAATATAAGTTAATATATTTACAAATCATTGACATTTTGCTATATTTTAATAGTTTACACAATGTTTGAATGATTAGAAAAAACAACAATACATGACATAGATAACAGTAAGTAAATATAATTATATTCAGCAATTTCGAGGATTTTAAAATATATATTACGATAATTTTTTAATTAATTTGTATTCCTGTACATTTGTTTAAATCATGAATTGCCTTTTGAAAGAAGACAAAAATGGGGGGAGATTTAAGGTGGGGAAGTCATAGTAAAAAATTATTAAAAAGGTGATTTTTAATATAGGCATTTTATAATAAGACAATATATTAAAAAGGATTCATAATATTATATTGTATATATAAAATAGGCATATAAAAAGGAACGTTATATAAGGACTCATAACAATATACATTAGTGAATTTTAGGTATTTATAAATAGAAAGCTATAATTAATCGTGTTTATGCTTCACTAAGAATTAAAACAAAGCAAATCAATAAAACTTTTATATAAATATTTGTTTACGTAGATGGGGTATATGTGTAAACAGCACATAATAGAACAAAGTGGGAAAAATTATATTGTTAAAAAAAATTAATATTTAAAATCTTTCTTATTTATAGAATCATAGGTTTGAAATAAACCTCAAAAAGATAACTGATTCTGTATTTCCAGTTTAGGTGGCAAAATTAAATGTCAAAGCTATTCCGGGTTTTGTTATAAATATAGAAATTCTTATCAACTATAAATAAATCTTAGAATTCATTATTATAGAAAATTGAATTACTACTTCATTTTAAACGCTAAGAACTTCTGATGGTTGCGTATAGTGCGAGGTCGTATAGACGAACCTTAACGATCAAAGAAATCAGATAACAAGCAGCCCCATGTTCCTCATTTAGTATCGTTTGCCTCCCCCTTACAAAATCTGTAAAACTTTCTTCTCAGCAACCATAGTGATGAGAGGGAGCTGCTACCTAAAAGGGGGTCAAGGCTACAACGTCACAGAACGAGCGAGATCTCCCGGCGCAAGGATAAACAGAAGAGAAAAATCAGGAAAAGGTGGGTAAAACCCACTTTTCTGGACACCCCTTCAGCCGTTACCTAAGCAACCTTCTTTACGTACAACATCGCTTGGGTAAGCTAACGAACGCTTTTGTGAAGCTTCAAGTTCATGCTTTCATCGTCTGTGTTTATTAATTCGTGTGTGAGAGGGTCTCTTTATTTCTCAAATTCAAACAGTCTTTTGAATTTCCTTTCTTTTTTTCAGCTGAAAGCTGTCCAGTAAATATAATGATTTGATTTATATACCTTTAGTTGCAATGGTAACGGGTAATCTGAAGATTTTCTTACACAATTTAGTGTTTTATATATGACAAAACATGTTTAATAGGTATGAAACACAATAAAGTAAATTATTAAAAGTCAAATTACATAATTTTGTAGAGTTAAATTATTAATCATCTATTGCCATATTTTTATTAAAATACCTCAATAATCTAAAATAAGAAATCCTGGTATAATTCCCCATCTTTCTCATTATAGAATCAATTTTATGTGAAACATTAATCGGTTTTACGTTCTGAATAAATAGACAAGAGATTATAGATAAATAAAATAATCTGCATGACACATTTCTCGCATAACGAACTACTATCCTTTACGTTGCGGAAGTGTTATAGAAAATCGACATAGAGTAATTTCAGCTTTCCCTTTAACATTACATTAAACTGATAAAAATTACTGTTTTGTCGAACAAACATAAGAAACTATTTAGCATTTACGCAAATTTAATTCAGACATACCAATTAATATTATTCAATGTGATAATATAGTAATTTGAGTATGGTAATTATTATTCCTAAGCACTTTATCGGACATTTTGATTTTTCAATCAGATTTAAAAATTTTTATAAATTTTGACATTTTTCAATTACATTCATTTGAAAGAGAAATAAAAAAAATAATAAAAAACAACCGTAAAAGAGTTCACGTATAAAAAAAGAAGGGTACCTAGTACATATATTGAAAAAAAGAATTCACCCAATGGCAGAATCACGCTCTTTGAAATGGAAGATATCAGCTTCGAATCTAACTAAAAATGAATGAACAAAGAGGATGAATATTGAATTTATGTTTTCTGTCAGCACTTTTGTTAGTACGTGTAGTTGGTAGATTTTAGATTTCCATTTTTGAGAAACTAAATATTACCAAATTATAAAAAATCCCCCAGAAAAATAATGAGGATGTTCAAAAGCTTACAGAGCCTTCAGATGTTTTGCTGAAGGAAATGTTACAAAAGCCTTCAGGATGTTAAGATATCCAGTAAGATTAATAAATAATACTAGAACGACAGACTTAAATAAACGTAAAGACACATAATGAATGCAACTTTTGATAATATGACAAAAAGAATTCTTGAATAGAATTGTTTAACTGCCAAGAATTTAGACACTGTACAATGGATAGCAAATCTATATTGTTATAAGTAATTTTAATATTCATTGCATAAACTACCTTTTGGGAGGACATTTCATAGATAGTGGGGCATATTCATGTTTCGTAAGGAAGGAAAATTGAAAAATGCTAAGCACCCATACCGACAGATATACATGCAGAAGCCAGAGTCCAATATCTCTCTACCATTGTTCAATAACGGCTGGAATCCAACCCAAGAAAATTTTTGCTGTAACGAACGCTATCATACCACCAAACCAAATATAGAAAAAAAATGGAGTTGATTTTTATTTGTTAATTGTTTCAAGAATATCATATTTAAATAATTTTTGAAAGATATTGCTTCACTTAAATTCCTTCTTTCTATGTTACAAACAATAAATCAAAAAATTTTTAGCAAATTTTGAAAATACTCCAATTTTGTAATGGTACATGAAAACCTAACCAAAAATAAATATTTTGAGGAGCCTGTCTAACTTGATAGCATATTACCATCTGACAAATGAGAACTATCATTATTTCATTTAAATTTTAATGAATCACGTTTGCAATGAAATCCAGTTAATATTAGACAAGGTAGAAGTTACAATAATAGTCTAAATAAAAGAAGACATCGCCTTAAAATACAAATAATAAAAATAAAGAAAAAATAAAAATACAAATAATAAAAATAAAGAAAAAATAAAAATACAAATAATAAAAATAAAAAAATTCAATGTTTTATAGTACCATGTGCAAACTTGAGAAATGCAACCAAATATATTCAATTCTTGATTATTTTATAATTATTTGATTTTAAATGAGACGCACAAAATTTTCGTAAGAACTTTTGTTCATTTTTTCTATGGAATCATAACAAATGGAATTCACTAAATGAGATATAAATTCATGATAAAACAAGGCTCGATTTTTGAATGTAATCTATCAAAAGTTATAGAATTTAGAATTTTTTTTTTATTAAAAATAATGATTTTTAAAAATCTAGAACGAGCTAATAAAACAAACAATAAAAACAAATTTTAATATAAAAATACTAAGACGATTTAATGTCACACTAATAAAAACTACATTTTTACATCCTCATTTCTTTCCATTACGAAACCATCATAATTATAAGTATATCATGTTTAAAACCTATACAAAAATAAAGTAAAATACTATATAAATATTGGTAATTTATTTGAAAGAAACATTATATTTAAAAGATATCTTTCAAACTGAATCAACGCAAAAAAAGACTTTAAGCAAATATATTCTAAAGGAAATAATTGATAAAATCATAAAGGACCATTTTCTGTAAATTTTTTACCCGCTCCCATTTCAAAGAGAAGTCAAATGATTTTCATCTTATTTATAAAAATACCATTTTTAACACTGTTACATTTTTTTTAAGATTAAAGGTACGATTGATTTTAAACAGGAAAATAATAACTTTTATTTTTTGATGAGCAATAATAATTTTAAAAAAATAAAGCTGAATAATTATCACATTTTTATAACCTGATAGTTTAAAAATCCTATACATTAAAACGGAAATAACAGGATGAAATGCAAATTATAATATGTATTGGATAATTATATTATACTGGAGATAACAAAAGAACAAATTTTCAAGATATTTGTGGAACCACAGCTCTTTAGAGAAATCAGTATTCAGGACAATTATTGTTAGTAATAACAGCACTTACATGCCTAAGCAATGAATCAAACAGACTGACTGACAGTAGAAGTTATATGAAGCTTCCAAACATGTAACATAATCAGTTACACATAATTTCAACACGATGTCACAATTTATTGACCATAGAATGCGGTGAAGACGAACTAGTTAGTTTGCAATCATTGATCAGACGTTTTCTGTTTGAGAGAGACTTGGAGAACTTGATCGCTACAGTAGTAGCCAAACAATTCCTGTATCAAAGAGATTCGTAAAATATCGGTAATATGAGGTTGAAAATTAGCCAGCAAAAGCGTTGCGTTTCGCAGGTCTGAATACAATAGAAACTAACGGCCATTGTTTAAAGTGCCGTAGTAACTACGCATATGGTGCGAACGACGATAAGAATAACTACGAATATGGTAAGAGCGAGACGTGTACTCAATAACACACAATATCATCACAGCAAGTGATGGGCCAATACGAAAATGTCTAATGTAAACAATCAATACGTGTTCTCCGCGATGATGTCAAACACGTTAGAGACCATCAAGATGCCGTAAACAGAGCCAAAATTCGTCTGAAAGCAAGACGTCATGCTATTCCAGGACCTATGTTCGCCGTTGATCACACCAATGAAAACGCTTTTGTCTGTGATGTAGCTTCGAAGTTAACAGAAACCACACATTATAGAATTAACTGTTACTACCAACGTCGTCTAACTGTTAATGTAGACTTTTGTTTAATTAACAACCCCATTTCTTGGTTTATGACGTAATTAATAAGGCCAAGGTGTACTTTAAACCAAAACTTTACTTCGACAATAGTAAAAAATATACAAAGCAAGTCTTTACACTGATTAAGAATAAATGATCGATTTTAATAATAAATGCGATAAAAAAAAAGCAGTACAAAACATTTATGTATGAGCTTTAAATATGCCTTCTTGTTTCAACTTATTTAATTTTTATCAAAAGCTTATTGAAAATATTTTAAATCATGAATTGTTTAAAAATAGCTGTTAAAAATAATTTAAACTGAATGATTCAAATATATATTCTTTCCATTTTTTTAAAAATCTCAATTATGCAATTATGATTTTAAATTTCAGAGCTTGTCAAGTAAAAAAAAAATGTTTACTAGGTGAAATTTTTTATATAAAGTAATGGTACAATGAAATATATTCTAAATTAAGTGTGGGAAGCTTAAGATGAAGTGGAAAACATTAGGATCAAAATATTAGAAAGAAAAATGAAACTTTTTTTTCTTTCTATCCAACGTTAGTATCAGTCAGCTGTGCGAGAACATATGAATAAATTTTTAAATTTTACAAAATAAGTAATGACAGTAGTAGTTAAAAAAAATAATCTCATTTTTTTCCTCAAACAGTTCAGCACAACCCAATAAACAAACCCGCCTTCTTACAAGCCATATTATCAGAGACAATCCAGATTCAAGGACACAGATAAGTTCACCAAACGGGCGATAAAGTACCAAATGTAACACCACTCTCACCAGTCTAGAACACTGTGATGGCGTGCCTCTCCGCCAATCAGCGTTCGTCCTGAAACCGCAAATGTAGCGGCAGCGGAGAAGTGGAGGCTGGTGATTGCGTCACTAGTGAGACGATGACGACTCCGCTCAGGGAAGATCCGATATCAACCCAATATTGGCGGGAGGAAGAAATGTGCTGGATCGTCTTGAGCACTTATCCGCGGCGAAGCGCACATGCGCGCAACCATGTGCCTTCCTTTCCTCCCTCCCTCTCACTTCACGTGAATCACGCACTCCGATAACAGTCACGCAAACGAGACTTACAATATTTTCGCAAGAAATTGAGACATTTTAAATATGGTTCGCTGCAAGTGACATTTAGATGTTTCCTAATTGTCAAAAAGAAGCGATATTGTAGAATCAATAAATATAATTTGTAACAGAAACTGAACCTTTAAACTTTGTAACAGTAGATCACCGGATAATAAAAGATACGCGTAGTTCCAGGGAAACATGAAAACAAAATCATTTGGCGAAAAATACCAAAATTTATGAGGGTTTAATGAAAAACTCCCTCATAAATACATGGAAGAAGGAAAATGTAAAAAAGCCAAGTAATATACTGTAAAAGCAAATCTTTTTTTTTTTTCAAATAAATTTGCATCAAAAATAGTTTTTCTTTTTTTTGGAAAAAAAATGTTTGTAGGGGGGGGGGACTAATGGTTGCAATACGAAAAGGTTTTGAATTTAAAAGGTAAATAAATAATTTCTAATACACTGAAGTTGACAGAGGGAAAATATGCTCCAAACGACGTATAACTTATTTTGAAATCAGTGTCATGTAAGGAATAGCACTATTGATATCATATCTTTCATAATTCTAATTTGTTTATGAGGCAAATCAAATAAATATAGTTAGTGAACACAGGTGACAATGGTGAAATATGAAGAATGTAAACGGCTTCATTAGGACATGCTTTTTATGGGCAATGACAGAGCATCGTTGGTGATTACGATAAGGAAATCATATTATGAGAATGGAAAATACTCAATACGACATTTATAAACGATTTCAAATGTGTGACCCTGTTTAAAACGAAAACACAATTATTAACATTATACTGTATAGAAATATCAATATGATTAATACAAATAATCGACGGTTAGAAATCAATAATAGCGATTCTGAGCTTCAGATTTTATAGAGTTTTTCCCCCATTTAGAAAAATGGCGTCTTTTTTTTTTTTTTTTTTTTTTATAAATAAAAGAATAACGAAAACCATGAACAGTCGTCCACTCAAAAAGCAACTTCAGAATATATTAAAGTTACATAGTCAATATTGATAAAAATAAAGGACTGATTTAAAATTGACTTATCATGACCACATGATAGAAATATTAAGTTAGCTGAATACAGGTTACAATATGTAAAAAGTCTTCAAGGAAATTAAAAAATAATGAATATTATAAATAATTACATTTTAAACAGGTTTCAGACATAAGGTGTCAATTATGCAGTTATTATGCGGAATCAAAACCACAATACACTGATTAACATAATTTTGTTATGATTAAATAATACAATCACGAAAGTTGGTCGAAAAAAATCACAGGCGATTCAATAAATAAAATTATTAAAACATACTGCTTCGAAGGTATAATACTGTTATCATAATATTTTACTATGATAAATAGTTAAATTTTTAGATAAATATGCGTTTAAAAATAATAACTCTTGGACAATTCGAAACTATGTGGAAATTTATGTTCATTTACTTTTGTTACTCTTATTAATTAACCAATCAAATTAACCAGCAATAAGGTAAAATCAAATTTACAAATATATTGGTAAAATAGAGCAAACTTTAAATTACTAGATTCATCGAATAAAGCTTTATTTATTGATGTTTAAATTTGAATTGCATAGTTTGTCTTCGAGCATTTTTTTATTGATTCCATAAGAGCTCATAAATTTATTTTACGAATGTTTAAGACAGTGCCATAACTATTAATTAAAAATCTCACATACATCTTCAGCAGAACGAAATGTGTGTAAGACAGGCAGGATTTTATAACTTCATTAATATGCCCCACACGGAAATAAAGGTTTCATGATTTTTCTCTTAAAACTTCGATAAAATTGCAATAAATTGTATAAAAAATTTCAAAAAAAAAAAAAAAATTTTAAAAGTGTTTATTTGAAAGTTTTGATAAATGAATGAAAAAGAAACTTTCCATTTTTTTTTAAATAAAATTATATAAATCAACTCAAAAATTAATCTGAATAGAAACATATAGCAAAAAATTTGGATAAAACAATGAAATAATTCTATATGAATTTCTAAAAGAATGCATCAAAAATGAATTAAAACAAATAAAATTTTAAAGTAAGTTCTTTAAAAAACAGGGGTTTTAAATATAAATAACAATACGCAACAGGGATTATTTTTCTTTTATTAAAGTATAATTTTGAATAAAACCGAAATTTAGGGTTAAAAATGTGTAACCTGATTAAATAAAAATTAGAATTAAAAATTCATGCATATCAACATTTTCAGCTTACTTTTTTTTATTTATTTTTATTTTTTCATCGTAACCACACCAAACTGGGAATCAAATCTTACTATTCACATTTCTACAGTTCTACACCTGACAGGTGTGCTGATTGGTTGAGCGTGGACATTTCTACAAACACGCGCCTTCTCCCACCTTTCCTCGATAAACTTCAATCAGAAAAATACCTTCAGAGTCGAAATGTGTCGCATTAACATCCAGCTACTTAGCTGCTGATCTATTAAAAAAAATAGACGTAAGGCACGAGGTGCTTCGCGGAGTTTTTACAGCAGGACACACAAGGTCAAATTTTGATCTTGTCGCGTTCACTTATAAAAAAGAAATTTGCATGCACGGAGCGTATTAATTCATATTCATGACCGTAACTCCATGAGGGAGGGAGATACCTACAGTTAAAATGTCAAGGTCAGGGAATTAAATGGAATAGAACGGGATATTTATGTTGGGATGAAATCGGGTCGGAGATAGTGACACAGAAAATAAAATGATAAGAAAAATATATTAAAAAAAATCAACAAATCTGGAGAAGGTAAAAAAACTGAAAGGATAAAAACCTTTTAGTCTCATTTATACAACACGAATTTTTCTTAAGAAATAACAAATGCTATAAATTGCATTAAAAAAAATAAAAATAAGGAACATCAAAAAATTTTTATTCATATGAATTTCCTTGAGACACATTTATGTCATATTTTATTCATAATTTGTGTACTAAAGTCAAGGATTAATTTATTACAATTACAGAGAAGTACGTTATATATTTCTTAGTTTACTTACAAATTGTTTACTTTGGTTCTAACTATTATATTGAAACTTTTCAATATTTCAAATTTATACAAAAAAAAATTTTTAGAAGTCAAAATTATTATATACATATATATATATAGCTAATTTATTAAAAATTACAGAAATTAAAAATATATTATCAACTTACATTATTTTGCTAGAATACATGAAAAAAAAATTAAGTCTCATAAAAATACTAATTTCAAAAATAAAAAGATTACGGTTCGGAGAAATTCCAAGAGTCTAATTTGCTAAATAACAAAATCTTGCACCACTATATTTGATTAACTTTTCTAACTAAATACATTTTTGAAATTCTCATTTGCAATGCCCTCCTCTTTTCTGATTCCAAAATATTAAAAAGGGATACTGACAATATAAATACGATAAACACTCGGTCTACGGTAGCACAAGCAACTAATGTTTTCCGCATTTTAAAGCAAAAAGTTAATGCGTCACTGAGTGCTTTTTAAATACCAGATAATGATGCTGGATAAATTGAAATGAATAAAAACAAAGGAATCATCTAATTATTGCAGCAACAAATAGTTAATACCATGATGCAAATTCCACATCAGATCTTAATATAATTAAAATCTTTAAAATTATTGCATTTTAAATAAGTAAAATACATAGTAGAAAATTAAACTCTAAAACATCTTAAATTTCTTCTACTTTAAGGAATTAAGAAATTCGACCTCGTTGATTTTTAACGAAGAATAATTTATGATTTAAAACCATATGTTAAAAAGTCACAATAAGACTTTCCATCGAATACCAACAAAAATCTTCAATAATTAAAAATAATGATTTCAATGCCAAATGTTCTTTCTAAAGATAATTTTGAAAGAGATTTCAAAATTATCTTTCTAAAGATAATTTTGAAATAATTTTGAGAGATTGCACAATTCTGCCGGAAGACATTCTTACATTATTTGAAGAATAAAATAGAAAAATATTAAAAAAATACGAAAATAGATTAATCCTATTACTTTGAAAAATAAGATTTTTTTATTTTTAAATCGATATAAGTAATAATATGAAATTCATATAAAATTATCTACTTATGGCTAGGTATATACATTTGATATAACTTTGCACATCACGATAAAAAATTAACATCTTATATATTTTAAACGTTGTATTAAAAACATTTTTATTACTGCAATTAAAAAATTTTGGTAGTTTATAAGAGTTAAAACGAAACTTATTCGAAATAATTTTAATACATATTTTGAAAAATCCGAATTTGACTTGCATAATTACCGAAGATTTACTTAACTTATATAAGGATTAAATTTATTCATGTAATAAAATTTATCTTTATATAGAAATAAGAAATACATTGACCAATTGTAAAACCTTTGCGAAATGAAGAAAACAAAAGTATATATATATTTTCAGATGATTACTCTAAACTACTATTACACGTACACATTAAGCAATAATGAAAGAAGTTAAGTACGTACACAGTATTTTTATTAACACGAATTTAGCAGATTTTATTGTACATTCGTGAAATTTTACGGTTGTCTATTTGTTCATTTTCGTTGCATATTTATTTTCCACGTGGCCACTCCAAATAGCTATGACATTTCGCTGACAATTCCGGACACATCAGCGATTTATTTGCAGAGAGGTTGATGCTTGTTAACTTTATATTAAAAAAAAAATGAAGATATCAGATCTATTCGAGTGACAAACAATCTACGATAAAGAGACAATAAATATAAATAGTTGAATAAGTTAGCCACTTAAAAAATGACGCTTCTAAAATGACCAAAATCTTTAGGAATAGCACAAATTTTGAGATTCGTTTAATATATATATATTATTCAAGAATAAAACTTAGATATAAAATAAATATGAAAAAAGTAATGAAAATTTTTTTATCTTCTTTTACTTCTACTTTTTTTGCATAAATTATTTAACATGAACTAAATATTTCAGTTATTTCATAGAAATAAGGCGTTCATAAAAACAATTATCAGAATTCAAAAGAATAGAAAGTGATACTTTGAATAATCCATTTTTAATTTATATGAGCGATTTTTTTTTTACAATGTACATCTTAACAATATTAAATTTATAAATAGCATTGTAAATTATTCTTTAAACATAAAATAACTCAAATTAACTTATAATATTATAACATTGAATATGAAATACTAACAATATCAATTTTGTGCATCAATTTATAAAATATACTCTCTCTACAATATTAGTCTCGATAAATATATATTCATTATGCAAACAGCAGTACAAACCGAAATCTTTGAATAGCAAACTGTACGGTACTGCCCACTTCAAAGCCTACTTATGAAAATAAATCACACTATTAACGAATCACTTACTAACGTACATAATAGGCGTATCAATATAAAGCAAGCGTGTCCACACAAGCTGTGCATAAAAAATAAAAAAAAAACTAGCTCAGGGAAAAAAGAGGAAAGAACCTTGAGTTGGACCCACACGAAGTGCCTTATCAATAAACAAAGCAGGTCGGCCTTCAAAAATTAACAAAAAAAGGAAGAAAAAGAAGATAATAGAAATCTTGATAGGCTTTAGTCCTTTCACCCTATAGGAAATAATCGTGCAAGCATTAAAAACTTTAGGCTTACATTAGCTGATGTGGGTTAGCATGAGGATTATGCTGGGATTAGAATTTTAAAAACTGAATAAGGTATTAACAGAAAAATAACAAAAATATATTTGAAAGAAGTAAAAATTAAACGTTTGCAGCATTTACAGATAAAATATGACAAACAATTCAGAAAATGCATATAAGTTTGGCTTGTTACAACAGATAATAAATCTAAAAGAATTCAAAACGTATTAATACAAACAACAGCAAAAGATTCTTCTTTCTGAAGGAGGAAAACTATACATTCCCTCCCAATCCTTCGGCTCGAAAACACTTACGAAATCGCAAAATTTCGAGTTGATAATATCGGTAGTTAGAAACTTGCAACACATGACGATTCAAAAACACTGACAAGAAAAAGATAATCAGCAGTAAAGATAAGGACTAGCAGAAAACAGACGATTTGTAAATATTTCTAGACAACAGATAGTAGGTCTGAAACTGATTTGAATTGATTGTTTTCAAAAAAATATTTAATATTTGCACATACTTGTTTAGAAAAACGTATTCTTTCATATGTTATATAAATTTTTCGCTTGCCTAATTTGCAATAGAAGAAACATACACCAATAAAAAATCTGTATTTGTTAAAAATTTACATTTTTTTTAGAAATTGGCAGCTTGAGTACAAGACCACAATTTTTTGCGGGGAAAAACCATTAATATACGTTCTAATAAAATTGAGTTGTCTTATTATTTTTGAAAAAATGAATGGAATAGCCTATAGTGAAAAGTTTCAGGTTGCCTAGTTCTGTAGATTCTTTATGATTCGTAAAGCCCTTTATTGATAATTAAATATGATTTGTCTAATACTTTTAAAGCATAACATGAGTTTTTGATCAGAAAAGGTTTACTGTGTATATTTTTTGGTTTTTTTAAAATATTTTAAATTTCAACTTAATCCTCCATTTTAATGCTTCGGTTTAACTAATGCAGTAATTTTTTTTTAACTTTAATAAAATTAATTATTATTTTCTGTAATTTATACTAAATTACTTGAATACTGAAACAACTCTATTTCATCTTCCTTCTTTCTGGCGTGAATCTACCGAGTATTTTCAAGTGCTTAAGTGAAAGTTGGATTTTATGTTGTCAAAGAAATAAACTATTGTCTTCCATAAAAAAAAAAAAATTCATAAGAACATTTTTTAATTTAAGATTAAGAATTTAGGCATATTTCAGCAAACATGAACAGTTTGAGTAAGGAAAAAATCACAGTACAATTAAGGGTAAAACAGATGATATTTTAAAGAGTTTGTCTAAAATAATTAGGATTATATCTGAAATTTATGACTATTTCCAACTTCCAAATGCAGTAAAACTAATTACCTATAAATGGATAAAAAATCTTCAATATTTTCTTAAACTCGGTACAACATCGATTTAAAAAAACCAATATTGTTGAAACGTATATAGCAAAAATTTCAAACTGTAAAGACAAGAATTGAATCGGTCTTATCATGGAATTTACTTTCGATTGTAGATCCTGGTCTAATATGCCCGCATGTGCAAAAAATAACTATTGAGCACAAACTAAACCAAATTCATATGTGTCAAGTCCTACCTGACATTATAGTAAAAACATTTTTTATATAATAGTTATATATTTACCACAGTATATTTTTCAAATTATTTACTAGAATATGGAATTCAAATAGATATGCAATCTAACAAAATTAACCGAAGTATTCTAGTTGAGAGATACAATGAAAATGTTTTTATTTATTTACACATCTAGTAAATAGAGCAAAAATCTATCGAACTGGCCGGTACTTTAGTTCAAAACAAGGGAAAGCTTTTTCAGCAATTAGTTATTTATCGGTAAGTCATTTCCAACGAACTTGCTCTAGTTTTGAAATGTTATTTCTCTTAATTACAGCATAACAGCTGCGTTCTTTATCAAATGACATCAGACTACAAAAAAAAGAAGTAAAATTAACAACCATAGCACCGCATTATATTAATACAATATACATAACGGGTTATGAAAAAAAAAAAAGAAAAGCCTTTCAAGAACAAACATTCCATGTAAAAAAATAAATAAACCCATATTCGTGTATCATAGTTCTAAGAAATGGTAACAAAAAAAGAATCACACAAAGGCATGTTTTGTTTGACGTCTTTTTTCCCGCCACTTCCTCCGTGAGCAACGTAGGCCTTCCTTCCTCCTGGTTCCAAGACCTCTTCTCCAATTACGCGAAGGCACTTGACTCGGAAAAGAATTCCCTTTTGAAAAACTTTGTTCCCGTTGTTTTACAATGGGGCTTGATTCCATACCAATGGAAAACCGCTTTGTTCTCTGCCCAGTTCGTCGCCCCCGCGAATGTAAGGCTGCTCAGAAGAAAAGGAATCGCCAGAATAAATTCGAATTAAAAGGCATTTTTTAACTATACAGCTCCGAACAATTAATCCACAGAGAATGAATTAATGTTAGCATGAGATCTTTAGTTAACATTTCTTGTCAATATATTTTTATAGTCTATCAATAACAAAACATTAATATTTTCAGTAAGACACATTGATAAGAAAAGTGAAATGAATGTAATTCAATGAGTCTCTTAAGAGCAAGAATTTTGTGATGTCATGAACATGCCAATTTCTAAAGCTATTTGTTCAAGTATATAATTTTAATTTTGCTCTGATGATTCTTCGTACTTTTTCTGAGCAAGAAAAGCAAAATTCTAGCATCCTCTTTATGTTTCAAGTTTTCCTTTATGTAAATTTTTAGCAATTTCCCTGATAGTTTAGTTTGGAAAGAAAATGGCAGTATCTTAACTTAATAAACAAAGATTTTCCACAGTCAAAAAATATCCACACGTCAACTTTTATTTCAAATAGCTTATAATGGTAGTTACAAACAAAATGGTTTTTCCAACCGGATTACTGCTCAAGCTTGCTTAAGAAGCAATAATTCCTTATGCAGTATAGAACAAAAAAGAAACTGCTAATTAATAAGTAATACTGCTGAATATTTTAATTAATATTTGCGTTAGTAAAAAAGAAATTAATTAACAGTACAATACATCACATTAAACTAGTTCGAGTTTTAGATACTTAAGCTGCAATACCTGAAGCATTTTCAAAAGTTAAACGCTGGAAAAAAAACTTTTAAGAGCTTTAGGTTAAATTTTAGACTTAGTTAATGTATTAATAGTATTGTTTATATGACGCCATATTATACTACACAAAAAAGTGCATTTTTAACAAAAAATTCAGCAGCAAGTTTATTCCAAACAAATAAATCTATCATTTTACTACATTTCTGTTCATTCTAAAAGTATAATTAAATGGAAAAAAAATATATATTAAACAGAAAGTTTTTAGCAACAAAAGATTAGTGCAAAGGATTTTAATTTGATTAAGAAATATCAATTCATACTTCTAAAAAAAAATTAATACATAAACATTAAACTATAATTTTTAAAATTTTAAAAATTCTTATTTACCTATTATGAAAAAAAAAATGAGATTTATGAATGTTATGTGTATAGTGATATTTTTCATTTTAAAAGGTTTTTAGTGTCAATATTTTGCTCGTTTAAAAAAGCATCAATTACAACATTGTTTCAATATAATACATTTTAATTAGAAAATCGCTTTAAAGGAATTCAATTGATATCTTTGGCTCATTAATTAAAAATAAAAAAACGATAGCCATTCTAATACATTATAAACTTGTTAACTATTGTTATTAATCATAGTAGTTTTTAATAAGTATAATATGGGTAAAATAAGGAATTGTGCAAAAACGTTTATATTATTATAGTTTTATGTTAATATCAAATATCTCACTCGAATTTAATAAATAAATTTTAATCATTAAACACCAAAATTGAAATTTTGATTTGGACACTGAATTGAACTGAACTGAATCAATAAATAAATTATTTGATACATCAAATTGCACGCAGATTTATATTATATTTCTTGAAAATAAATTGAATAACTTAACTCGTTTAAAATAATAAGTAAAATACATTTCCCTGAAAATTAAAATATCTATTTTCATAAGAAAACAGGTAACTTGATCGAATCACGCAAATACTTCGTTTTTCTAATCGAAAATATAATCCGCTTCAATATTTCTTGAATATTTTTTCACATATTAAGTATTTTCAAGACCTAAATCGGTTCAAACTTTTTCATGAATAATTTTTTCTATAGAAGCGGGCATATTTACTTTATATACACATAAATGTAGATATAAAAACAATAAACATATTTATATATGAAATAATGAATTCCACCATTAAGTTTACAATTGGAAGAGAGAAAACATTTAATCTCCACTAAACAAGATTTTGCTGTAAAAATGTAATTCCAAACTCTTCTCACTGTTTTCAATCAAGAAATAAATTTAGTGTTTTGTCTTAAGTTATGATTTCATGGCTGGGAAAACACAATAATTTGTTTTTTGTTATGTAATATTCTAACTGTCATCTAGTTTCGCAAAATGTAAATTGGTGTCCTTTCCTCCCCTGATCTGACAAATTGTTGCGGATAACAAAAGCATCTGGCATAGTATCTGGGAACCTTCTGTTCCAACGAATTCGATCTTATAACTATGCTATGGCGAACCATGTTATAAAGATAAGGAATCCATGGGAAACCAAGATTTGAAAAAATGAAGAAATAATTTCTTTTCATTTTGAAAAGGTTTATAAATAAAATTTAAAATAAAATACATAAATACAAGAAAAATGAACATATGGTAATAAAATTACTTGTTTTGTAAAATTTGATGTCGGTCGAAAACATTTCATTTTATAAACTCAGGTCACATGAGGTCGTTAAACTATAGGTACATATATCCATCTTTAGTTATATTTAAAATCTTACCAGGGCTTTGTAGATATTATAGGCAAAGATATGTACTATATATATAATAATGCAGTACATTTTAGGAAGAAAATACCGACTTTTCGGATTGTTGAAGAGAACGTTATCTAACTTATTTGCTTTGTGTATGTAAGAATAAATGTATGTCTAAGCATTTTAATTTTTATAAAATTTATTTAATTATTTGAGAATGAAGTAGACTATTTTTCTCATTCACAAAAATAATATAATAAACATTTCTAAAATAAACAGGAAATTTCTTTGCGATTCGAAAATAGGGAAATGACTACTTAATTTGAAGCGTATTTGTAAAAAATAATTTTAAAAAACAAATTTCATATTGTTTTCTTTCTTTTTTTTTACTCATATAATAGAAAAAGTTGAAAAACATTCTAATTATACTACTTATAAAAACTCTAACAAAAGTAAAAAAGAAACTTTCCCATTTCCTTTAACAAATTAAGTACAAATACGTGATTATAAAACTTATTTAAACATACATCTACAATTGCTTCATCCATCTTTAAAAATGAAACAAAAGAAAAATTAAGAAAAAAAATCTAAACGTAATTAATGCATGATTTATATAAATGTCACTTATAAATATTTTTCCTAGTTTACGTATTCAGAAAAATAAAGAAAAAAATGGATTGTGTTTATATATACAAATATATGGTGAGTTTAAAATGGTTGGTTGGGTTTTGTGGCGCAGGGTCCAAAACGGACAAGCTGCGCCTGGAGAGTTAAAAAAGGCAAAATTAAAATGAATATTTCGCTAAATTTACTAGATGAGTTAATGTTTTCAAGTTATTCTTATAAAAAAATGTCTCGTGTTTCTTACCTCTTTTTCTTAATTTTTAATAAATTAGAGAGAAAATTTTGAAAAAGATAATTAGATCGAGTGTTTTTCAATGGGATTTACGAATAATGTTCGAATGGATAAAAATAGTTTTGGCTGGTGACGAATTTCAAAATTTTGCGACTGGTCTGGCTTTTGGTTTCTCGCTCAACGGTCATTTTTTCACACGAAGGCTAACTCATTCCGGAACTCTAATCTTAATTGCTTTTAGCAGTTGCTGCAATGTAAAAATTATCAGTTAAAAACATATTAGGAGATCGGTGTATAAAATGGTTTACGACTGTAAAGTCACTTTTCGTAGGCGAAGACTAATACCACCAGAGCATTTGATTAAGGAGAGTTAGAACGAAAACATCCATTTTGGATTGAAATTCTTTTTCAAAAATTGTTGAATTGAAGTCAGAAAATGATGATTCCACTACAGGATCTTTTGAATATTACAGAACAGTGAATGTTAAAATCGTCATTTATCATGTAATGAATCAATAAATACAGAAAAGAGTTATTAAAATTATATTAAAAAGTAAAATATACCTTAAGTTTAGAAATTGTATTAAAGAATATAACTATTAAATTGTCAGTTAACAATAGCTTCCTTAAGAAATCTTTGATATTTTCTGTTTAAAACTTTTACAAAAGTTTATATTATAATATTAATGTCTTCCTTTTTTACTAACTTATTTTTTGAGCTGATATATTTTAATAGAAATTAAAAGTAACAGTTGTTGCAGATAAGCTGGATCACCGGATATAATATTTGGAAGATTGGTCAATAACAGGAAGAAGAGAGAGCGCCTCCTTTTAGATCCAGATGATATCAGCAAAGGCAGGAAAACAAATTCGAATTCAAGACAGGGCCTGGACAGATAGATAAGAATGCACTCGATTCGGCAATGACAATATTCCCCACGTGTAATTTTTTTAAGGGTGGACCACTGTGCATGTGTGGGTATAGTTAAATGTAGGAATGAATATTTTTAAGAAAAGCGTCGCAGACAACTTTGTAAGGTGGTTAAGCCAGATTTAAATTGATTTGGATTACTCTAGACTGCTTTTTTGCACCTATTGTTAACAATTTATCCAAAAACTGTATAATAATTTTCTTTCACAATTTTGAAGGTTAAATTAAAAACTTAATATAGCTGTGGAACTTAAAGCCGAGAAAACTCCCAAGCTATTAAAAAAGGATAAAAGTGGCCAAAAAAAGAATTGAAAAAAAAAAGAAATTTCATTCCAAATTAAGGAAGAGAATCGTATTTCAAAAACAGGAGAATGGAAAAGAAATTCTCAAGCTTTAATTCAAATTTGTGATTGGGGAAGAGGGAAAACGGCTTTCAAAAATTAGAAAATTTTATTACATATCCTTTATTTTTTTAAAATAATATACAAAAGATGCAACGAAAAAGTAAAATATACTTATAGTCATATCTTTGATATTTTAAATATATTAACAATAATAATCAGCATATGATTAAAAAATTACCAGTTTTTCACACACATATATCCAAAAATATTATCCGTACATAATTTCAGTTATTACTTTTCCAAGTTTTCAAATAACACTTCATGCAATAATTCCACTATTTGCGAATATAATTCATAGAAAACTGATGATGAAAGCTCTGAAGAGAGAAACGAGTGATGAAATTAATGATTTTTAATGAAATCTGAAAACATTTTTGTATAATATCACTTAGAAATAACGAAGTTCTTAAACGAGCTTCTTATTTTCATAGAGCACTAATAGTAGAATATGGCAAATTAACAAAATTATCAATTAAATATTTATTATTTTTTTGATATTCCGGAGCAAAAACACATAAGAATTTTTAAAATAATATAAAATGGAAGAAAATTATAATGGAATAAATATGGAAGAAAATTATTAAAAGAATTCAATATATATAAAAAGCATTACGTAAATATTCTAAATTTAAAATATCTTTTGAAATATTTTCTTTCTCTCCTATTATTGGATCGCTTTTTTGAACACAGTTGTTTTCCAGTAAGTAGAAATTCCCTTCTGAAAGTTATAAATATTTAAGTGACATTCTCTGCTATTAATCCAGTGAAGACTAAATACCACGTAGGATTCTTTGGGTTTCTTTACCACCCTATAGCCACTTCTTACACACATAGGCTAATTCAACCAGGACCTGTTTTAATGTAGAATTTCAATCATTACAAATATTTACGATCCGAGGAGCAAATGAACCAACGAACTGCTTAGAAGGATGCAACTGCCATTTAATAACGCTGCATGCGAGATTAAACGACGAGATAAAGACGCTGATTACGACATAAGAATGTCTGGTAACGTCAAGTCATTATTATATTATTGGAATCGGAACAAATCAGTGTGCGCAACTCTGTAATTTAAATAAGCGACATTACAACAATTTTTAAAAATGTGCATTTTTACTCATATTTGATTAAAACCGTATGAGATTTCTAAGAATACTAACTATATCTTACAGTATTATTACTTCACTCAAGGAATTACATAAAGCTTCAATAGATATTTTACAACTCCCTTAACTCTTGCTATTAATACAAATTGATGTTGATCGCGAACATCATCTTGTATTACTTACGTTTCACTAAATACAAAAAAAGAATCTAAATATAATTTAAAATTATTTCCTACAGTAAACTTTATTTAAAAAAATTACCCACGAAGGTGATTTTACAAGGTATAAGAAAGGCGTGGTTTTCACACCAGCCGAAAAGGCGCCTCTATTTCTTGTTTCGTGATAAATGCTGACTGTTTTCTGAGAAAATTTACGCCCAATGCCAGGTACTATATCCAAGAATGAATCGATAATTTTCAACCTCACAGCGAACATTACACTTTGCATTTTTGCGAAGCTTTAACTGAACAAAAATGTTGATTCAAACGTTTTTATAAAAAATTTGGCATTCATTTGGTCATGCTGCAAAACAAAATAACAACAATATTGGAATCTAGAACAATATGAATCTTTTTTAATTCTTTATGCAAGAACAATAACATTTCTTTACATAAAATTAGCAATATTTAATTGGACTAAAATGGAAGGAAAACAGAAAATAAAAATAATTAATAGTTCCTAAAAAAATTCCTTCTGAAAATATATCGCATAAAATTTAAAATGTCATTAAGCAGAATAAAGTTAAATTATATTAAAAAATTAATGTGTACATTTTATACGAACATATTTCACACATGTGAATTTAATTATATTTCTAAGCTATTATTTACAGCTTTTTTCTCTGTCAACATAACTTCAATCCAAATCGATTAATTCTTAAAAGATCTTGTTACATTTTCTATTTAATAAAATTCTAATACAGAGTTGTACTTGAGCAACTTAAACAGAATTAATAATTGACATAAAAATTAACATCACAATTTATATGACTTCGAAAGTCCAGCACGAAAATCATGAAATATAATTTTTTTTATTTTAAATGCATCCGTAAGCTCTGGATATAACCTATATTATTTTTCAGCAATAATTTCCGTAAAAGAGAAAAACACGGAAAACCAGAACGCTGAGAAATTCTTAACAAACGAGTCCAAGTGAATTCGAAAGAAGAGCGGCAAAGGTGCTTAGCACCAAAGAATTCGAAAAATAGAACAACCGCGAATCTTATGTGTACCAGTAAGACACATCAACACGATCACTCTTTTCTTACCAATTTATCTCTCACTATTAAAAAAAAACAACCTTTTTTTTCCATAGTAGGTCGCGTTCTAATTTTCTTTTCTTTCAACTTCACCT
This sequence comes from Latrodectus geometricus, assembly GCA_026290005.1. Classification (NCBI taxonomy): domain Eukaryota; kingdom Metazoa; phylum Arthropoda; class Arachnida; order Araneae; family Theridiidae; genus Latrodectus; species Latrodectus geometricus. Next base: position 58,957 of record JAPDSC010047468.1, read on the forward strand.
TTCCATTTTAAGATTTCATCTTCGATCTCGTTGGCGATTGAGAACTTCTTGGAGCGAAAAACCCTTCCCATCTCTTACTTGAACTCTGGCGAATTTGGGACAAAAAGTTCAATGCACCGCACAATAGAAGGAGTCCAGCGTTTATAGGATCCGGAGACAATACCTGTTTCCGAAGCCGAAGTTAATCTCCGACACTTAAAATGGAATGTAAGTTTTTAAATATCGGTCAACAAAATCGAATTTTATGCCCAAGGCTATTGGACCAGGATGAACAGGACCTTAAAAATATTTAGGAAATATGCCACTGGTGATTTAAAATATATATTGTGCAATTTACAAGCATATAAAATTGTTTGTTTTGACAAGCTTTTCACAATATATTATTTACAAATAGTTCCCTTTTCACAAACCAATCACTCAAAATTGTTTTTATATATGAAACCCCTCTAATTTTATCATTAATTTAAACATAACTGGAAATAATTTTTGACTGTTTTTTAATCCAATATAGAATTTTGTTGCATTAGAAACAAAACAAACAAATTAAAAAATGTAAAATACTTATTATTTAAACTTTTGATTACTTTTTCTGTTATCGATAACTATAACTATTTATTACATTTATATTAAATTGAAAGCAAATAAAAAAAATAAATAAATAAGATTTCTATGTAAGAGTAAAGTTGTTTCCAAGATTTTAATAATTGAATATGCGTGTAACTACAGGACGTTAACAAATTGAAAGAAAAATCAAATTTAATGAAATTTTTTATCACTTAGTTGATAAAAAAATTTTAATTGATAATGATTTTGTTCGAAATTAACAATTACAGAGTTGGTAATTGAATAATAAGAGCCTGGGATTTCATTTCGGGTGTTAGATTCCTACCTCGGACAGGGAATGTTTGTAGTGATTCGAAATCCATTTTGAACTGAATCACAATAGCGAAAAGTGACGATAAAACGAAAAACATTTATTATTTGATAAAAAAATAAAATATTTGAATCGCATTAATGAAAAAAAAATCCCTCATCTAAACAACTTTTAAATTAATATTTTATTTATACTTGTAATAAGCAACGAACCGTCTCTTTTTACATGCTGGAATATTAAATTTTTAATTAACATAAGACTTTAGTATACATTTTCTTCTAAAAAAATAACGCAGAATTTGTAATCAACTAAGTTATCAATATACAAGAGATCTCATAAAAAAAAGTTATCAGAAAATAATTAAAGTAAATACACTAAATACACCTAGAAGGATATATATATATATATATATATATATATATATATATATATATATATATATATATATATATATAACATATGTAAAATTTATAAGAACTAAGCAAATTTTGAAAGTAAACTATACAGGCATTATTTAAATTAAAAATAAATATATAAGTTGCAAGAGGCAAAAAAAATTTCAGCATAGAACTAAGAGAATACTAAAGGAGAAAATTATTATAGTCTTCAAAAGTAAATCAAATATAATAATAAGTAATAACGTATGGAAGCGACCTGAAGAAAAGATGTAAAATCGTGCTTTAGATCTAGAAACAAAAACTACTGCTCAATATATATCTGAAGCTTATTATTATTTTTTTTTATCCCAAAGAGTTAGCATTTTTTGGAGATTCGCGTCTACGTAAAAATAAGTTAAATATAAGATTAACAGAATTATATATGAAGATATAATATGAATCTAAAATCTAAATTAATAATTTAATGTAATTAATTAAATTGATTCATTCAATTTAGTTAAAAAATATTATTTAAATCGTCTTACGTTTAAGCTAAGCAATGTTTTTTTCTTTTATTATTATTATTATTATTATTACTATGAAATAGAGTTTATTAATCTCTCTAAAATAGATTTGCTTACATCTACAATGCATTACGAGCATAAAGTTCACACAAAAAAAGAAATTAACCAGAGTTGCTTTAAAATTTTACTCAATTACAAATTGGAAATTTAGATTATATGAGATGCATCCCCATAATTCTCATTATTAATCAAGACTTACAATAATATACGTATCACATTACAATGACTGAAAAATATCACGAAATTTTGAACTGCAGAGAAGTAACCAAGTTGAAAGACTTGATGGCTTTTAAAAATCTAAGTTTATATCAACTGTAGGAACAAGTAATTAGAAAACATGAGCAATATTCCTTAAAAATCGCCAAACTTAGTAGTATTCCCTAAAAAATCTCAGTTCAGTTATTTTTCGCACAAGAAATAATATAAATAATTTCGATAAGTTAATATTACTCGGTATCCATACATTATTCTTCTACTCAACTAACATTTGTTTTACACCGCTTCAAATAATTCGCTGGCAAACATTGATTTCCAAGAACAAAATCAGTCTAAAATTTCAAATCTAAGGAAATCCTACATTTATCTGACATCTTCATTGCTCGTAAACATGAAAGAAAGTACAGTGGAAGCTAGTCTCTTCACAGTAATCGAAGAATTCGGAAAAAAATCTTTGAGCTTAAAATCGATACCATAACACGCAGCGAAAATGACACTAGACACGTAAACGCAGTTGGTAGAATGCTATCTCATGCAAAATTAAAGACTCGTGCTTAAAATATTAACTAGAAAAGGGAAAATAGAGTAGCCTTCATGAAAATGTCAAACGTTATAAAGTATTTAACAGACAAGTTCTTAAAGCATCCATATCCTTCAATTTTATTTTCCTTCTGTTAAACTCACTTAGTTTCTCATAAATATAACTCTTTTCCAACGTGAAGTTTAACTCATACAAATATTACACACACGTCAATATTTAAGAAAAATGTCGTTAAACAAACATTTTATGAAAGGAAAAAATGGCTAAAGTAATAAAAGTACCGTATGAAATAACTTTTTCTATAAAACTGTTTTCTTTTTTAAAAAAAAAATTGAGTGTTCAATTAAAAACGGGCTAGCTCCAATTCAATAACCTGTTTCTGTGTTATCACCTCCATTTTCTGTCTTTCACCTTCGATATACACATCTTTTTTTTTTTTTTTTTTTTTTTTTTTTTTGAGAACACAGCTATCAATTAAGTTTTTTACACTTGAAGTTTACGATTGTCACGCTAGAAAATTAATCTTAAACGTGATATTTGTGATTCTTAATATAAACTAGATTTAAAGCTATATTTGTCTTGATCTGGAATAGGAATGCTATAAAAAAAAGTATAACACCAAAATGGGGAATGACATATAGATAAAATGACCCTTTTTTGGAAAATTAAAGAACATGAAAAAATTACCTGGTAATAAATAATATACAATAAAGTATTATCAGAATGTAAGAATCCGATATAGCAAGAATCTTAGATCAACTTACACTACAAAAATCAACAAGAAATTGTCATTTACAAATGTTTTTTATTTATTTTTAAAAAATTAATTTAGTATATATAAAGTATTTGTACAAGCGAAAAGCTAATAAAAATTTTAAAAACTTTTATTAAAAGATTTTTTTCTTGAAAATGTTTCTTTAATCAACATTATTATTTTAAAAAAGGGTATTCATGAACTCATTATTTTCTTTCGCCTTTGTGTCTCATCGAAATATGTATATACTAAATTATTTCACAAATTTTTCAAAGGATTGTACTGGATTTTTAATTCCGGAAATTCGCAGAATAACTGCAACGTACAATGAAACTCTAATACAGTAGACTGGATCCATACTTATTCCAGAATTATTCAGTAGCACGGAAATCGAATATTTTGTTGAATTTGTGCATATGTGTGTGGAGAGCAATTATTAAAATGACTTTTGTATGAACTATAATTTTTTTTATTCCATTACTTCAATAAAACTTATATTCAAATATAGCAGTTTAAAAGAGACAAATTTAAATATTAAGAATATAGCTAAAATTAAATTTTAAGTATAATTAATCATTACTAAGTATAATTCCCTAACGAAATCATTCCGCTAAAAAAACATTACAAATTTTACTAGGAATTGCCATTTTCCAAAAATTAAATAGTTAGTTAATTTGCTCCCATATAGCTTTTTCAAACATTTCAAAATAGTCAAGAGGAAACCAAAACTTTATTCTAAACATTTTCTTAACATATTAAATTTAATTTATTACTATTTTAATATTTAACGTGTGTTTAGGGATTATAAAATACAACTTTATTTTTTTTCATATAAAATTATAAAAAATTTGCCTAATATTGAAAACATTCATGTTATATGTCCTATGCGCAATTTTTGGCACAAATAACTTCGAATATTAACTTCACTTCATCGGAATGTCTTTCTTAAAGATACTTTCTAAAAGTAAGCCTAGTGCACTTTACAATAAAAGATTAAATTTTTAAAAAGATAAAATACAAACTAAAACAGAATTATTAAAATATTGCATAGCAAAAAACTTACACAAACAATTTATTTGTACCAATGAACTTATATTTCTAAGCAAGCAAACAACAAAGTCTAAGTACAATTAAAAAATAAATAAAAGGCTCAAATGGATGAAAATAAAATCTAAATATCGTGTTGTATTACACATGAAACAGCAGCTGTACAAGATAGAAAAAATAGACCTACATAACTTAATGATGTTTTTGTTTTGGTTTTTTACTACTTTTTCTATCTGGCTCAATGATCAGAGAGGAGCAATGCTTGTTTTTATGTTTTTTTTAATTTTTTTGTTTGTTTTTTATTACAATCTTCTTTATAGATAAAAAATATTCTCAAAAATACATAAATATAATTATCGTATAAGGTGGAAAACTGAAGGGGAAAAAACCACTTGAAAAAAAATAAATAAACAAAAACCTCGTGAGCTGTTTTTCAAAGCACCTGAATTTGCAATGTCAGTCTACATTTAAAATCTTGCCATTCGGACATCACAACAATAGTTAATGATATCTTCTACGGATAAAGTCAAAGTATTTGTAAAAAGAATAGCACCGAAAATAATAAAAATCCCACAGAAAATAACGGAGAATGTGATAGCATAGATTCTGTACATCACAGAGGATACACATTGGCACCAAAACAAGGAGATTATAAATCCTTCAGCTGGTCTAAATTTTACAAAACATATATCATTAATTCCCGATTATCTGAGATATTGAAAGACTAGGCTATAGAATATAAGCAGATTTCGAGGATGATCCACAAAATTATGAAAAAATAATAATAACAAACAGCTCTACACTTAAATTTATTTGATTAATTTATGTACACAATAGGTAATATTTATACACGCAATAGGCAGTATAATAATTATTAACACTCAAAATTATACATTATAAATAAAATTATACATTTCCTAAATACGAATAATAAAATTATACATTTCTTTAAAATTTTAATTTCTTTTTTATGAAAATCAGCCCAAAGATTTTGAATTTTTGCTTTGAAATTTTTATTTATCAAAAATATTAAACTTTATCAAAACGGATAAGCGTTTATTATCGGTTTTTAACTCATGTGAGCAAGTCTTGCTTCAATTTATGTACCTGGAGAACAAGTGCGAGGGGGAGAGGCTGAATAACGCATCTTAATTCCAACAAATGAAAAGATGATGAAGTTAGAAACGCAGGAAATTAAATTTTGTGCAAAGCAAGTGAAGAGGCTGTTAAGTTTTGAGGAATGACAATCAATACTCGTTAATAAGAACATAATTTAGAGTGTTAAAATTTATTTAATAAATAAAATATCGAGACATGAAGTCAACTACTTAAAAAGTATACACAAAAACACTATTACATGACTTTTTTTCTTTAATACAAGCTGCCGAATGGAATGGTTTTGTGAAGTCTAGGTGAACAACTTAATCGTAAAATGGAATTTCGCTAAGTGAAATATTTACCCATTTTTCCTTTGTTTAAAACATTTAAAACGTTGATGCGTATTATCCTATACGTAATACCCAGTAAATGAAGGAGAATCTAATAACATCAAATTTCTCCACTCAGACATGAAAAAATAATTTATCCACAAAAATAGGAAAATGAAATTAAATGAGGGCCATTAATGAGATTGAACAGTAATCATTTTTTATTAATACAATAAAGGTTTTTCATTATACTGGCTATTTTTATTTATTAATTTTATTAATCTTTTCTAAATATAAATAAATCCGTATAATAATTACTCTTCGATATTTTTCCCTCAATAATACAACAAAAAACGGTCATTAGAACAAGGAACTTGTTAAATTATTTTAATACCACACAATTGTATTGAAACTAGATTTAATTGCAAGAGGATTTTTTGATTGTTTTACTAAAAAAATACATAATTTTCAAATCTTAAGCAATTTTATCACATTGAAAGCTTTTTTTTTTTTTTTTTTCAACAATTAATACGCGAATGTTTTGATTTTAACAAAAGAATACAATATAACGAAAGTAATTTTCAAGAGAAAAAAAATCTGTTCTCTTGATTATTTACAACAATAAAAAATATCGCTCCTAGTGAATAACTTTCGCTGCTAATTAAATTTCAAAAAGATGGAATTTAAATATATAATAACAAAATATAAAGGAGAATTCATTTAGAAAATCAAAAACAAATAAAAAATTTCTACATTTTTCATGATTCTTTAAACTTTGTTAAAAACAAGCTCATAAATCATTTTTATAGGATATTCTATAATACTAAATTTTAAAAATCCTATTATACTTTGGAGAACATAGAATATATATACATTGTGAAATAAAATCTAATAATCCCAAATGAGGAGTAATGATTCTCTAGTAGAAATTTCGTAAGTACATGTAACAAGAGTGTATAGAAATCACTAGACAAGTGAGATATAAAAAAATTACATCGATAAAATAAACTTAGTTATTTATTTTAATATCCTAGTAAAAAATAAAAATGTATTTCTACAAAGGAAAACTATATTGTATGTAAAATATTTATTATTTCTTGTTCAATATGAAATAATAAATATTTTAATCATGGATTTGATTTTTGAACTCCAATGCAAGGTGCTTTTAAAGTAAAATAATAATTTATAAAGAAAAAAAATTCTTTTAACTATAAAAATTTCCAAAAAGATTGAAGCAAACTATTTTAATTCAACCTGTCTTCAGCATATTTATTTTAACACGGATCTGAAGTGTATACATATTTATCACTTTGCAAAATAAACGACGCTCGAAAACATTTTAAGTAACTGTTTAAACAAAAACATTTTCTCGTCAAATGAGATTAGTTTTCCTTGAAATATCACCGCCTAATTTAAAAGATTTTTGTCACAATATACAACTTACAAAACATCCCCACGAAGTTCCAGGAAAATTCTGGTTCGAATTTTCTTGTTAAAATTCAATATGCGATTTCTGAGAATAAATAACCTTTTTAATAAACAAAATGGTTCGTATAAAAAAACTGCTTGCAATTTTATAGCATGTCACATAGCTGATTTCAGAGAAATTTATATCATATATTTGAAGTTATTTTAATTAAAATCTGAATAAATTATCGATACAGATATAACATTTTATACATTAAAATATTTCATGACATTTAATAAATTATTAGTTATTCATATAATCACAATTGAATTTTAACTCTCACTGTTCTTTTGTTTCAAAAAGAAAATTGCTTTGATTTATTTTGCAATTTGAAAATTTTGAATTGCAATTTTTCTACACAATTATAAGTTGGTCTTCCCAATCTTATTGTATGCAATTTCCAAGCTCTGGAAGACAGAGTTCGAAAAAAAATTGTAATACAGGGAAGTGAACTTTCAAGTATTACCAAACATACCAAATTTTTAAAATAAACTAGGATGTCTGACAAAATTAATTTCAGAGTCCAAACTCATTGCCTTCTAATATTTAAATTGCGAGATTTTTATTTATCTATTTTTTGTTTGTAGCTTTTTCTTCAATGGGGCTATGACAGTCAAAATCTGCATACATTACAAACATTTATATTCAAGAGGAAAATCAAACCTATACGAACTGTTTAACTGACAGCCACTGACCATTCAACTACCAGCTTGGCACAGAAAGGGAATAAATAAAAACAGTATTGTAGATATCATTTTACATAATTATATCCTTTCTATTATATATTATTATAGCATAAAATTATATTTGCAATTTGTGGAAACTAATCAGATTTTGTTATTTCATAAAAATAGCTCAATTTTCGAATTATCATATTTTTATAATTTTTTTTCCAATTTTTCAGGTTACTACCAAAATTAATTGGTACAATTTACGATTTTTGAGCAAAAAAATCTGCTTAATTTAGTGAAAAATGCAATTCGACAAAGGTGAATTTATTTTAAGTTATTTCAAATAGTTGTGTTTTTGATTTTCTTTTCTTGGAGAAAATTTCGATTAACAAGTGCTATCAAAATATGCAGCGTAGGAAAATATGCATATCCGTAGCATTCAAGGATATGCTTTTTTCATCTCCTTAAATATATTACTTGCAAATTTTATGAATATTGAGATATAATGCACATAAAAAATTTTATACTAACCATGAAAATAATGAAGAAAGCAAAAATCGAAATTATTTTAAATCTCATACATATATTTAGTAAAGATGTATAAATTATGTGTACATTAGATTGACCCATTTGAAATTCCAACACTAAAGGATTACTGGAAGAGCCATCCTTCCAAGATTTAATTTTTAAATACAAATGATTCATCCTTGTGTTATTCCCTATACCATGAAATCTGTCATATTTTCAATTAAAATAACATTAAATATTCATTTGCAAATTTCAACAAAAATGGTTTCACAAGCACTAAATGGAATTGTGCATTTTCTATGTTGCATTTCAAGTATAACTATAAATGATATTTGTAACTTTTGTAATCAATTACGTAAATTTATGTATTCAATTGAGGTACTATTAATCAAATATACATTGCACATTCAAAACATTACGACCAACCACTACTATCTCATGCAACGGTATATAACTTGTCACAGAAATGTGAAGCATCATCCCTTTGATTACATATTTAGCTGTCATGGAAATGGTTGTTGATGTAAGAGACTTTATTAATGAGCAGATTGTGTTGACTCGAAATTCACAAGTATATCATAAACTGCACTCATCAGCTATTCGCTCATAGTGAGTACTTGTCTCAATAATACAAATGATGGCAAGATGAGTTTTTGCACAGCATACAGTTATACCTGGCCTAGAATTCGGATTTATCGTTAGTGGAAGCAGCTGACAGGGAGTCTTCATAATTAAAAGCCGGAATTAAAATGAAGACCCCTTAATACTTAACCTGGCAAATTCCGCAGTATCATTTCACTTGGAGGACGTTGATACAACAATATATTTAACGTACCTCAGCCACCTTTAGTGAACAGATTGATCTTCGGTTAAGTTGGAATACGAATTCACAAGTTTCCGATAATGAAAACGGCGTCCTAATCAACCAGACACCGCAAGATGAGTAGCAGACGCAGCGATGTTAGACGTTAATACAGGTCTTCGTCGAACATGTCTTAGTTATAAATCTTAATAATACGAGACTACGCAGATAATTTAGAATCATTGCTTGCAATTATAATCGGTCGTCAATTGAGCTATTGCCTGTCGCCGATCGTATTTTACAGAACAGGGCAGCCTCTGACATTCTGTCTTTTTCATTAAAACTGTGTGGACGTTTAACTGTGGGACTTCTGCTACTTGTTATTCGTCCACTTGGCAAAGATCTCATAAACTCCTTGCGAACAGTCTACGAACAGTGAAGTTTTGGAGATGCTCTTTCAGAGTCTTCGAGCCATCCCAATCTACTCCCGTTCAAAGTCAGATCAGGAACCTTATCCACGAACACACATAAGTAATAAAAGAAACGATGCTTCATATTTTTGTGATAAATTATATACCTTTTTCTTTAAATCCCGCGCCTTACACATCATCAAAATAATTTCAATGTCTAACGATGACGATGGTTGTTTTGAATCTTCGGTGTAGTTCAAACTTAATTTGTAATGCTAATTAATTTAATATTGACTTAATATAATCATACAGTGCATAAAAACCTAACAAATCGATTTAAATTTTGAAACAAAACTGTAAGATTTTCTAATCCGAAAGAAAAATTCCTTAATTATGTTAACTATGGTTTGAGAGATGAAGGAAAGCATCTCGCGTTATAAAGAACTTAAGTTTTTGTGAACATTTTTAATTAATTTCCGTAGCAATTAAGCTGTTTTATCGTATAAATTTTTAAACTAATTGAATACTTTCCATCTCAATTTATGTTCTGTTTTTCGTAGCGAGCTCAACGCCATCAATGAGCGATTAGAAATGCTCAAGCCAATCATCCATGATTGGGACATCTAGATCTTGACAGATAGTAGAAGCTCAATCCAACACTTTGCTAATTGGCATAGAATGAGGGAGTAAATATACTCAAAAACTTAAAATACTTTTACCTCATCAGATCCAACTTCAAAGGATTCCCTCTCATGTTGATATCGGATAATGAGATAGCTGACACCTTGACCAAGACGGTGATGTCATTGAACTCGCGGCATCTCTTGCATACTTGGAAATTTCTTCCAGAGCTAAGAACCAATTTAAAACCACATGACTCGCCCTTTCATTTCATTACTGGTATAGGAGCAGTCACCCAGGGGATTCTTTGGCTCTTGTATGCAGTAGACAAGATCAAACCGCACTTACTTGCTTTCCCAAAGGAAACCTTAAAAGTATGAAGTTCTCTGAGGGCTCTAAGCATTTTGAAGACTGTATCAAGTATTTTAGGGAAGAGGCTTCTTCTGAACCTATTCTTACTTGTCTGGGCCTTTCTAGGCAGGATTTTATCGACAATCCACTTTTAGTTTTGGATTTCTTTAGGTTTCACAGTTTCATGGACTTTATTTAACTCTGCTGATCTCGAGGATGTGCAACAACAACAGAACATTCCTTTCATTGTTACGAATATAAAGGATCCGATATATTAATAGAATTTTGGAAAAATTAAGATTCAGTTTCGAGAAGGCTGAAATTCGGCTTGATGGAATCGACATGTACTTATGATTCCGAACTATTTTGAACTTCCATGTTCAAGTAGAGGGTCAGGTTCATGAATTGATAAATTATCAGCTCGGCTAACAACACTTAGAATTCATTCACCTGTTCTTTTATCAACTTGATGGTACAGACAAAGGAGTACAAGTAATAATCCTCTGAAGGTACGAGACGTTGATTTAAAAATACAAATCACAATGAAACATATCTAGAATCAGTAATATCTGCCAATACTTAAAAAAAAAATAAGGTTTTTTTTAACATTTTAAAATAGACACAATATTTTCTATTGATCATATTGAAGACATGTTCGAATACAAAAGAGAACTGACATAGAATGCTACGATTCTATATTCATTTTGTTCGCATGCCCTTCATGAGTATTATATAATAAAGATTTAAACTAATAGCTCATTTTCTTCGGGTCCATCCACAAATATTTTAACAAAAACAATACCTTATGGGAAAAAACACCACATATAGCAGTAATTTTATATAGTTTAATTTTTATTGATTCAAGAGACTTTTTCGTTAAATAAATTAGCAGTTTCAAAATGTGTTAATACTTCAATACCTAGTCCCCCAAAAAAATATTTTTGAAACAGTGTAATAGAAAGTCAAACAATTTCAGGCTGGTGTAAGGTATTTTAATATCCCCCACGTAATTGTTTTCAGGAAGGATTTTTGACATTAACTGTCCATATCATGTGTCGCAAGAGAGGAAACCCAGAAATCACTTCGACAGTTGAGCATGCAGAAAACAGAAACGCAACATCCCTCCCCCATTGTGTAACAGCGGTTGGGATTGACGCACTGTCCTACCACTTGGTCAAAGTGGGCTCAATAATATTTAAAATTCTTGGCATATTCATATAATTTATTTTACATTTACAGATTTCTTTTTTATAATTTACCTATTGAATTATTAAAATAGTGGCAATTCGTAAAAAGTCATTTCTTCAAACTGTAATGGCAAGAAAAATCATTATTAAAGTTAAAATTATCAAACAATGGTAATGTGTATCTTACTCAAAATATTACCTTATCCGTTGAATTCTTTTAGAAATTACTGTCATATTTTAAAATTGGCTGATAAATTTATATATATAATTAAATGTGGAACACAAATACATCAAAATAGTTTGATTAGGCATTTCTCAAATTACGAACTTCTATTTGACAATTCGGTATTCAGTCGGTAACCACAGTAATAAAAGTTTTATTTATATGAGTATATTTTGTCGATGCATAAGTGTAATTCTGAAAGCAAGTAGAGTCAAGCACAAATTTCCCATAAATATAATATCAGATATGACTTTGATTGCAAATAAGTATATTATATGCTATTTTGAAATATCATCTTACTATCGAAATTTAAATGATAAATAAATGGGCAGAACTTATATATATATATATATATATATATATATATATATATATATATATATATATAATTAAGTATGATTAAATTCCTTGATATTTAGGAAATGCTCGTGTGTGATGACTAGCTACGTTTCCTCCCTTTTAAAATGTTTTGCAAATAAATTTTTTGATATACCCCGTAGTATTATTTCACCTTGCACTACGGGAGAACATTGCAACATTTTCTATTTAATTCACGAGCTGATCTATTTTTAGTATCTCAGTCCCGGAAAACCACCAGCTTTTATTCCAGAAAATTCGCAATGTTTACGAAAAAAAAAAATTATTATTTTACTGTATTTGTAATCACTTCGGAGGAATAATTAATTCTATTTAATCGTTCTTGTTAACTGCATTGCTATATTTTTTAATTATAATAATTTTTAAATTTTAGAAAACTGCATCTAAATGTTAACATTAATTCTGAATCAATACAATTATTTAGAAATAGTTTAATGTGTGTTAAATAAAAAAAAGTCTAAGTTTAAATAAAAGTTATTGTTTTTATCATAATCAAATAAGATAAAAATTTTCAATATTTCTCAGTAAGCAGCATGTGACATGTGGTAAAGAGAAATTTGATTTAACATGTTCGTTCTGGTCCCATGTGAATAAGTGATATAATTTTAAAATGTCAATCATGCCCCAATATTGGTATGGGATTAAATCTCAGTAGCCAATCACGTTTTGCTCAAGACTTGTATATTCTCCAGTATAAAATAGTCGTGTCTGCTGGTAATGGTATTAAATAAAGGTTATAATGGAATATTGTTGAAACTATTTATAAAGATATACGTTTTAAATTTATATTTGCTATAAAATTTCCATTATATTTGTTATAAAAAAATCAGTTAACTTCTGGGAAAAACCTATCTCTTCCGCTCAGAACTTTTTTATATATTGCAAGATTTTATTTTATATATTAGAACTAGCTCATACGAATAATTAATGCAGATACTGAAAATAATATTTTTTTTGTTTCTAATATGTGATTATACTGTGTAATTTATGTTAATTGTAGATTATTATTTCATTTATTGTTATGCGCTTCATTTAAATATATTTATTTTAACAGTGAGTCGAAAATGGCAAAATGAAAATAAATTATTATTGATCACGTTAATGAATGATATAAATTAATATTTTCAAAAGCTATTTCTTAAATATCATAATTAATTACAAGAAATATAAGTACAAGTAGTGGTTAGATTTCAAAATTTGGTTTTCCTAGCAAATTCAACAATAAAAATATATTAAAAAAGAAAATCTATACGTTTTTATACTACATTAACGGATTTCAAAAATGTTCTAAATAAAAACTAGTGGGATTCATTTGTTAGGAAAATCAAATTCAAGAAAATCTAATTTAAACCCAATCGAGCTCATTACAGAAGGTGACGCGAACTTACAAGCAACTTAAAAGTAAGCAAAAAATGCCTCAGAGGAAAGTAGCCTTTTCCAAGTCCTTTTATCCGGGTTTTGGAAAACTCAGCAAAAAAGAAAAAGGCGCACTTCTGAAGGCGAAGGCCAATGCAAAAATCCACCTTTCAAAACCTTTCTCCTTTTGTTACTTACCTTCTTCCTCAGGAAATATTTCGGAAGGTGACGTCAGCTAACCGTGGGCGGATGATGTCATAGAGAACGGTCCCGAGGAGCCAATCGAAATGTTCCGAAAAGTGCTCCCGCGCTTCCTTCTGCATCCCAGACAAGTCAACAACAAGGGACGGGAAAGATAATTACGTAACATCTCGGGAATCCGCTGCATCAGTCGAACTGGTTTTGTTTTGGAGAATCATTATTACTGAGAAGTCCTTCCGTCGATAGGTAGAAATATTAATTGTCATTTTTAAGTTTACGACTTGATGAGAAAGGAGGAAACAGTCATACAAAGGAATGACAGTCAAAAATTAATAATTCCAAAAGCGACATTCACAAGTTGAATCTCTCTTGATGCATAACGGTTTTTAAAAAAAAAAAAAAAATAGGAAATAAAAACTTTTTGAGATGCTCAAATATAATCTGATAAATCTTTTACAGGAAAGATTTGAACAGATAAATATTCTTACATTATAATTAGGCTTATTTCCTATTTTAACATTAGTAAAATTAGAACAATAGTGTTATAAAATTTTGAGTGAATATTTAAATAATAAAGTTAACTAAAATAATTGGCAAAAAATTTTTAATTTTATTGATTGAGTTTCACTACGCAATTTTATTTTATTTATATGATACCAATCATTTTCATAAATTGGCCGGTAAATAAGATTAGACATATATAGCACACAAAATCCAGAAAACCAATATAATTTGAGAATTTTTGCTTTTAAAAAATCGTTTTCACAAATAACTGTACACAATTCAAACAAGATAAAAGATCACTCTTTATTTTGTATAAATAAAAATCACAAATCAAAAGAAATATAAGAAGCTATAGAAATTCTAGACATTTTACCTTAAGAATACTTCCCAATACTGGAAATTTAATTACATGAAAATATTATGGAAACAGAAGCAATTGATAAAATTATGAGAAAAGGAGGAATTAAAAAAGTGGACACTGACAAGGATTTAGAGATGGAAAATTCCATTCTTAAGAGTGTATCTAATAAGCATTTCCTGTACTGGTCATAAGCAATGCTAAACAATGAAAAAGAAAATTAAGGTTTCTTTTTGCAGACATTAAAAAATGCACTTCTTATTCCCAATCATCACTGGGGGACTGAGCAAAACAAACATGAAGGTCCATTCCTAATACTGCTTATTTAAAACGAACTTCAAAACGAAGGGTGTTGATTTTTAATTTCAAACACAATTTAGCTCATTCGTCATACATTAAGTTTAACCACTTAATCAACCGAAAACAGTGAGGCTGACGGTGATTGTATAATCTATGTAATAAAAATATGTGCTTTAAAAAATGTCTCCTCCCTTTTATTTCGCTTTCTTAAACATTGCTGATTATATTCAAAAACATCTCAAACGAATAAAATTATTACAGAACCATGTTAGTTTAATTCGTTGAAATTATGTATAGTCTTCTTATACATGATGATATATTCTTAAACCACAGCGATCATTTCTTTAGTATAGCATACTTATCAAAGTTAAGTGGTGGTGGAGAATGTTTTCAGTTAAGACAGCCACACTAAGGGGAAGGCATGCGGTACGAAAATTAAAAACCTAGTAATGAAATCTATAAGACCAATTCTACTTAATCAGCAGTTTTTCTTTTCCCTATCCAGAAACGATTAGGGTACATCATTATATTTTCTGCTATGCACGTTGTAGATAAAAGCTCTTTCATATAAAAGTTTCTTAAATACATTTTCCCATTAAAATTCTACAAGGAAAATTACATTTACATGACGCAGAGAAAACTGAGGAAATCACTGCTAGAATACTTCAAACATTTGATTAAGATAGGTTTTATATCTCGCAATCCTTCTCCAATGGAAAATCGAATCCTTTATTGAACTCTGATCTTGAATTATCTTTGGGAAAATGTTACTCACATGTTGCATGGTTAAACGGAAAATAAATTCACTCTATCTCGTTATTTAAATAACCCTAAATATTAAGGATTTCAATTCTATCATAAATATTGGGATAAAATTCATCTGCTATTTTTTTTCTAATGCAAAATAAAAGCAATGTAATTTTTTGTAATTAAATGTATTTGCGTGATGAAGCCCAAGTACTTAATTTGTATAATAAATCAAATAAAATTAATTCAATAAACATAACTGATATATATCCAGTTTTAAAAAATTAAATAACAATTTGATACATACAAAGCGCAATCATAAGTATTCCCAAATCATTGTTTTTCTAGAATAGCTATCAAGAAATAAAAATAAGAAGACTATTAAAATTATATATTTATAAGTATATGTCTTTATAATTATAAAAAGAAGTATAAAGACAGATTTTCGTTTTATTCACTTTAAATATTTCCTCATAAAAAGGAAATAAATTCCTGGAATTTCAAAAAAGAAATTCTTATAAAAGTATTAGGGAATTACTCTTCTTCCGAATGTTGTATTAAATTAATACATTAAGGTTTCGATTGATTAATCGAGCTATTATCAAATCAGCCTATAAATAAAGTTTAAAATGAATTCCAAACAACTTCAAACATTCATGCCCAGGATACGAAAATCGCGAGCATGAAAATTTTTCCTTTAAATTCAAGATTCCAATTATCATCAAGAAACTTATAAATAACAGTTAATACTCTCCTTTTAAATTTAGTAGAAGGATTTAAATCAACAATTTAAATAATTTTAGGAAAAAATTTAAGCAATCTAATATTGGAATCACAAAATGCCAAATAAAAACTCTCATGATAACCATTATAAAGATAAACTGACAAATGTGACAAAATTTATAAATGCATTTGAATTTTAAAATATCGGTGATAAATAATCATATTCGATCAATTTATCCAGGTAATGAGGCATAAGAAAAAAAAATTGATTACTTTCAATTAACATATTAGTTTTCCTTCAATTTTATATTATTTTCAGTTTAAAATCTTTATATAACTTCTGCGTGACAAAATAATTCTGGTGAATTTGTCACAGTGAATATGATGGCATTTGAATTTCAAACTTGACAGTAAAAGGAAATATTAATAAAATTTTTAAAAAATAAAAATATTAGATTTTATAACCCACATTCACAAAAATTTTAAGAGTCTAGTCACATTTATTGTACAATATTTTAAACTGCTCATGTGACAAATTAAAATAAATAATAAGAAAATATAACTACAACACATTTTAATGGCATTATTTTATAGAAAATTCAAGATCTTTCTTTTACAGTATTTTCAGTTTTACAAGCTTAGAAAACAAATATCCAATATTCTATTAATTTAATATTTTTATTACATAAAACCAAATAAATTGAAGTCAGTTTTCACAGAATAATTTCTGCATTAAATCATTTAGTATATAATTATATACATATATAATCTTTTTAATTACTTTATTTCTAATTCCTTTATATAAAAGAAAATATTTTATGAAGAGAAGAATTTATAATTATAAATATTAATATAGCAATGCAGATATTCATATCACATTAAAATATTCAGGTTAAAAATATTTTAAACTTGAATATTTTAATATATTTGACAATAACTTAAAAACAAATATATAAAAATATTGGAATTCTTTTCCAATTTTTGAAATTCCGGATGATCACTTTTTCAAGCTTATGCATTATAAAGCATGAAAACTCAAAAGGCAGAGAGTTAGAATATCAAATTTCTTTATTTTGTAAGTAAACCATTGCAAGTAAAATGCATATTCGCATGATAATAGTTTAAAATATAATAATAAAAATGCTTTCCATTTATTTTTAAATTAATATTTGAATGAATGGTTATAGATTATTGCATGTATAATTTATTTTAACTGCATATGGTACTAGAATAAAATTTCTACTAATAATTTTATAAAAATGGTTTATTTAATATAAAATTTTGCAAATGATCGCAATATGTGAACATTTAAAATAGCTTGTATTTTAGTTATATATATGTGTGTGTCAAAAGGGAAGGAGCAATCCCTCCTTCCTTTTGAATTGTTTCATTTTATAAATTAAATTTCTAGAATTTACTATGAGCTAATGATAAGAAGCAATTGTTCAAAATAAATAGTAATGTTTAATTCAATACTGCTATTTTTGAATAACAGTAGATGAATAGAATACTTCTAAATAGATAAATGGAAAGTGTGGTTGAAATCTCTCTTTGTGCTAAAGAATTTTATGAATTACTTTATTTGTAACCTAATAATGACTAACTCATTACTACATTATTTGTAACCTAATAATGACTCCCGGGATCTACTGTCCATGTTGAAACATGGCCTACCTAACAATTTGACTTTAAAGCAGTCTGTCTTTTCGCTTAGTTTTCCAGTTTGTTATTTTCAAAGTTTTAAGATCATTTTAAACTTTTTCGAGCCACCTTGACCTTGGTCTTCTTTGTTTTCTCTGACCATGACACTAACCTTTAAAAAAACATTTTGTGCATTGATTGTCATTCATTCTCTTCATGTGTCCCAAACATTGGATTCTTTTTGATACCAAAATAATAAATGTAATAAAAATGTTAAAATTCTGATTAACTCTGCAATTATTAGAAGCATTAGATCAGATCCCATGACAAATGCATAATAATTACACTTTTCTTTACATTACACATTTTTAACAATTAGATGTTTCAAAGTACAAAATGAATCTTGAAAATAATTTACAATAAATAGATATTTTTAAAAATTACATTAATAGTCATTTTTGCTCAATATATTCCAGTTATAAAAATAATTGGAAAATGTTACCTGTTCTCCCCGAATACTAAAATATATAGAACTAAATTTTATTATTTGCTTTAGTTAAACTATTTTAACATCACAACATTAATTCTTTGTTTCAAGATTATATTAAAATTAAAAATTACTGTCATAAAATTTATGTAAATAGTTTGAATAAAAGTAATTTAATTTTGTCAAAAGTGATACACATAATACTCATTAGTTGATATGGCAGAACAAAAATAAGGATAATTTTATATTTCAACAATTAGCAAAAAATTTTATTTTACAGATTCTTTTTTACCTTAGAAAAATGAAATAAGAAACAGTTCCTTTTTAATTTGAATAAAATAATAACTGACAGTTTTTTTAACAAAACATGTTGTAGATGTCTTTATTTGTTAATTTATTATTCAATATATTTTTTAGGTTTTTAATTTTTATTAGTTTTTCAATATTTTGATGACACACTTTTGATACATGTGTAAATGTTTTTTTACTAAAAAGGTAATTTAATAAAAAGTTTTACAACATAAACCAGAATTAGATGTTTTTAAAGAAAAAAAAATATAAAGATTAAACTACATTTTTATTGTTCACCATTACATATAATTATTTAGGTCTACCAAAAATCACAAATCTGATTTAAAACAATCAATTTCCTTTGTTTAAAAATAGGCATATAAAATACACATTCTTAGATATAAAATTTATATCCTAAACTGAATTCAAAACTCTCATTCTGGAAACATTATATAACACCAGTAATTGCTTTTAATCTCATTATATATTAATAATTTTATATAATGAACACTGTAAAAAACTCTTTAAGTAATGTAAAATAAAAATTTAACAATAATGTTGAATAAAACAAGGCTAGAAAATTTTAATAACATTTCTATTACTAATATTCAGACTAAGAATAGTTTTTGTGCTAAATAAATGAATTTTCTCTTTTGTCCCTCATACTTGTTAAAAGATACTAACTCCTAAATTCATTGGAAAAGATAAATATTCTTCAATTAAATATTTTTAAGAGACATGCAGGATGTAACTTTAAATGGGAAATCCAAATGAAATCAAAAATTTGTGACATTATTTTTCAGTAACATTATCAAAATATTTTATGTAGTTAAAAAATGAAATTTATCTGAATATATTACAAAATATTTAAATATACAAATATCAAAATTCATTTTTAAAATGTTAATATTTTTTCCTCTCTTAAGCCTAAATTATTTCTTTAGGTTATTCAATTGAATTTTATGCTCAAAAATGCATCTTTGATATGAAATCAACTAAAATTTTAAATAGCTATTAAACTATAGTTTATATTTAACATCTTAAAGAAATGAAATTATCTCAACTTGGTTTTTTGTTGAGATAATAATTATTAAGAAAATAGAAACATTTAAAGATGAGTACTTGTATAAATGACAAAAAAATCACAAAACAGTTAAGATGTAAAAAATACTAAATTCAGTAGCAATGCTAAGCTTATAAAATTAAATAAATTGTATAAAAAAAATTTGACATTTGAATTTGTAGGAAAAAATCAGCTGAAAACAAATGTGATAACATAGATAAGGAAATGAGATAACCATGTACTGGCAGCTCAGAACATTGATAAATTGGTCATGGAATGTAATTACTTCATATAAAAAGTAGCACACTGAATTTAACAAAAAATAGCAAAAGAGTTTTAAAATTAAAAAAAAACTATACTTATTAATATATATGTTGAATTAATATATAGCAAAACATTAAATAATTATCTAACTTACAAAAAAGAATAATAACTATCTAATAATATAAATTATGCATTTTAAATAAATAATTTCATTCACAGTTAATTTTATTCATGATAAAACTTAATTTAAAATATACATTAAAATTTTATTAACTAGCACTTATTTCTTTCCCAAACTAATACGTTATATACTTTTTAACTTTTTAAGACTAATCAACATTCAACAATAAGAGCTTTTATAAAAATTTCCACAAAAGCAACAACACAATTTTTGTTCCATATTTTAAATTTAATTTAATTTTTAAATTGAAATAGTTATACTAATAAATAATTTAATTATTCACAATATAATTGTATAGAAAATACATTCCTGCAATTATCTGAATGAGTACCTAAATTAATATGTTTAAAACCAAATATTTTAATAAAAAGATTAAATAAAATTTCTTGTAAAGTATACAAAAAAATCATTTTATTTTCAAGAGCTTCTACAAACATTTAAAAACTTTAACTTTGAAAATGAAACTGTAAAATGTGTTTTATTTTATAGAAACTGAAAATTCAAAATCTGCTTTAAAGAACATTAAAAACACAGTATAAAGCAAAAATATGCTACCTGAACCACTAACAGTCTGTACTAACTAGTCGAATATGAACATTCTTAAAGAATATTTTAAGAGATGAAACAAAAAATGCAATAGCTGAAATATAGTAATGGCTGTAAGATCTATAGCCTAGTGTATTTCAGAATTCCAGTAATCATTACTGAAAAATAAAGTATATTCATTTTCAATCCATGTAAAATCAAAGAAAAAAATTCGTTGATAAAAAGCAAAAATACTCTCTTCATAACTTTGCATTTTTTTTTTCCGATTTTTATCATAAAAAAACAAAGTATTAAATCTAAGATTAACTCACCTAATCGATAAAGATGAATCACAAAAATACACAATAGGCAGATGAGATATCAAGTAATAAAGAATTCAAATCAGCTAACATAAACATAGTCATTAATTCTTAATAGTTACAAAATAAAATCTTTATAAATGTTTTGTAATTGAAAACTCCGATCAATCCATTTGACCACATCTGAAAGAAAATGTTATGCTGTGCTGCGCAGAAGTCAAGAACAGATGTTGTTTTTGACATCAAATTGTCTTCTATATCTGGCAATAAGATTAGCAGACGAAATATTTTACTGATCTTCTTCTATTTTTTAAAAAAATTATTTTCACAAATTAATGTTAAAAAGTAAGCTCTGTATAAGAAATTGAAATCCTAAAAAACAATAAACTGATAAATTATATTTTTTAAAGTATATTGTTAACCGATATATTTGAAATTTATTAAAATTTAATATTTAATAGTACTTTTAAATAAAGAGGGCGCTACATTACAATGGGAATGAAAGAAGTGTGAAGGATCCAAGGACCAATAAAAAAAATCTGTACTGTTTAAAATGAATTTCGTATTCTTAGGTGTAGCTGTGTACATGTATATAGTTTAATTATGCTAAACGTTCATAAAATATATGACAAAATATCAATAAAAATATCAGGTTTCATATTAAGAATTTTCATATTTGCTTGTTATTTTAATTTTAATTCAACTTTTATTAAATTTTTATATTTACTTTATTTAAAGTTTCTTGAACTAGATTAAAATTTTGAAATGATTATATTCGTGTATTTGATGCGTGATTCAAGATGTTCTTAATTGATCTTGGTTAATTAATGAATGAATTTTTGTTTGATTGCAGTGTTGAATACCCTTGATTCCAGAAAATGATTGAAATATTCCTGATATTCGTAGGTATACTTCTTGATTGCAAATACAATGTATTTTATTAGAAATGAAATTTTTAAAATTTTGAAATTTATCTTTTATTTTTTAATTTTGAGCCTTGAAATTTTAGAAAATATTTTACTGGTAGTCTTGCATGTTTTGAACATAACTGTTCAGTCGGACTGAATGTGTTAAAAATATTCTGATTATTTTTTGGTTTAATTATTGTTTTTATTTACTGTCAATAGATGGTGAAAGTGTTCAGTGATAAACAAAGTTGAATGTAATCATACAAACTCAACAATCGAATTAATTCAAACTATTAAGGTAATTTTTTTTATCAAATAATATCGAATTTTATCTACGTAAATATAAAATACACATTTAAAAACAAAATTTAAAAACTGTCACAGGAGCCGAAATTTTTATACCCAATATAAAAAATATTTCATTCATTATTTTCGATGAAAAATTTATAATCTTTGAATAATAAATTTATTATTATCTAATAAGGAAACTCATAGCTTCTAAACTATCTATTGCATAAAAATTTAACAGTATTTTCCTCTATAATAGTTATAAAACCAAAATTAATTAGCAGGCAAAAAAAGTAAAAAAAAGGATGAAATTAAATACCGAAGGACGCAAACTTTTGTAATTTGATTAAAAATAATTCGTAATATTTGTTGCGCATTTGGTCTCCAGGTTGTGTAACTAGATTCTAATACAATAAATGCTCAAGCCAACTAATAAACCAAATTAAATACTGAATCAGTTCGAAAGCTAATGAAACAGAATATTTGCGATGTTGTTTATTCAAAACAATGTTCAAGCAAAAATTAAATAAATGGTTATTAAAAAATTTACACAACTTTATATTATTATCCAAAACAGAATAAAACTTAAAAAAGCAATTATTATTATAGAAATCCATGCTGTGCTCAGAGTTCATCTAAGCCCGCTAAATGTTTAGCAATACAGTTGATAGACATTTGTAAATTTTGAGAATAATAATAATAAAAAAAATTCTAAGACACCAAAGTACTTCATAAAGGGAGTTATCATTCATGATATATGTGATACAATATTTCTACTAATATAATAATATGTACTAATATATTTTTTTTTCAAATCAAGTAACGTAATTATCAAGTTCACCAAAATCGAATTGATAGAATGAGTTCGACAGAGATTTTAAGAGGCTCACTTTGTATTTTGTTAAAGTATGTGAGTTCTATTAAGCCTTTGGGTACATCAGACAAATGAAACTTGTCACTTGCTTACTTTAATACAATATAGACTCCAAATAATTCAGTTCTCAAAGGGTTAAATAATAATATACATTTGGTTTACTTTTATATATATCAGGGATGGCCAAGACGTCGACCGCGGTCGACTGGTAGACCACGAAGATATTTTAGATAGCCCAAGCGACCATTCCAATAATGACCTCGGATATTAACAATTTAATTTATGATTTATGATATAGAATCAATGAATTATTTAAACCCAAAAATAACTGTGTAAAGATTAACGATTTAAAGATTTACGATTTTAAACCTAAAATGGACATGATGAGCTCGATTAAAACATTAAAAAAAACTATAAAAAGGTATGCATCTCAATTAAGAAAACATGAATTGTGTAAGAAACTTCAAAAACATGGAGGAAGATTGCATCCATAATCCAAACTGAGACTTCGAATATTTCGCTTAATACTTACTTGTTTAGTTTGAAGAATTTGAAAGAAGATTCACTGACTTAATTAGGTTGAAGGAAATACTCAATTTTATGATATTTCCCCATTTAATGAAAATGTCAACATTGATGGAGTATCTTAAAAAATATCACATTTAATAGATATCACATCAGTCACGGTCGAGGAAGAAATTATTAAATTAAGATGCGATACATTTCTTAAATCTAGAGCACATTTAGCGATACTGATTTTTGGAAATTAATTTCTGAGGAA
>JAPDSC010047468.1:103227-122841 GCA_026290005.1 Latrodectus geometricus
TATTGGTAACTTAATTGTTTAAAATTTAATTATATTGATTTGTAAAAATAAAGGAGATATGTATAAAAATACATATATATATATATTTTTTAATTATTTAACTCATAAAACTTAAATACCTATTTGCTCTTTCAAATCAAATATTTGGCTAATAAACAAAATAAATAAATTTATATTATATATATGAAAATATATTGATGTTATGTTCTTTTAATGCTTATATTCTTTCATATGTGCATTTATAAATGCTTTAAAAAAAAAAAATGGGTTGGTAGTTAAGTGTCATTTTACATATTTTTATTTTTGATCTATAATTTCTAGCACTTAAAAGGAACTAAATTCTGTTTTTCAAAATAAAAAGAGGGTTTTTTAACTTTTAAAAATAATATCAAGTAAACATAAAGATTTTCGTACACTGATTGGATTATATTTAATTTATACAGCTTTGAAGAAAAAAAAGAGGAAAAATGTCTTTGCCTTAGCATCTAGATCAATTAAAGTTACTTCTAATGTGCAATGAAAATTATTTTTTATTTTGATAAATTAACAGTTTTAATTTTGTTAAATTCTAAAAGCTAAATGTTGTGATTCATCTAACATTTAGTATATGCTCATAAACAAAACTGAAGATATTCAAACTAATGAAACATGAACTAATAGAAACATGCATTTTAAGTTTCATTTCATGGTCTAAATGGTATTAAATATTTCTGTAATTTAGGATGTGAGAGAGTGATAATATGGTTAAAGAAGCAACCTTGATTTAATTTTAAATACACTAACTTTCAAATTTGGTATCAGACTTTTTAAACTAAATTGTACTTTTGCAATTAATTTGTTTTTAATAATTGAGTGTATTTACACTATTTAATATTCTTTAAAAAAGTTAAAAAATGAACATCAGTTGTTAAAATTGTTTAAATAATATAACATTTTGTTTCCCTGCCATATTTGAATAAGTCATTTATTTTTAGAAAAAGTTAAGTGTCATAAATCTTGGAGTCATTTCATTTTTCCAAAAAAATACTTGATAGTTTTATATCAATTTTGATTTTTGAAATAATTGATTTCCACCTGGTATATGTTTGTAATGACTCAGAATCGAATTTAAATTGTAAATAATGATTGATTTATCTATTTGAGTGCTAATAATAACTGTAGGGTAATAAACAAGCTAAATTAATTTTTACCATGTGTTGAATTTATCTGTAGTTATCATTTTCCCAATTACTCTTTTTGGGCATTATTGCAAACATTTTCTTACAATTTCTCTCATCCAAAATTTTGCATACAGCAATTACAGAAAAATTTAAATAAAATTTAACCAGTTTAATTGAATTTATGATTTTTTGGTGTATGCACACCAAAAAATGTTTTACCACCATAATGAAATTATATTTGTCATTTTTTTCCATAAAAAATGTTGCTTTTTGTTTAAAAGCTTTAAATTTTTTAAATTAATACATAATTCTGTTCTGAAAAGAAAAAGAGATTATTTTTAATATCTGAGAAAATTTAAAATTCCTTGTCATAATCATCAACTCTTTTGGAGGACAAGTTAAGTTTAAATTTTATTTTATCTAAAATTTTCATTACAGAATTTTTTTTCATCAATTAAAATTCTTCAAGAAATTAATTTACATATCAAGAATTTTTGTGCTCTGCTTGATTGGAAGTATGTTTTCAATTGATTATGCAGCTTATCGATTAAAGATTATCTGTAATTTTCATTAGTTTTTACAGAAATAATGTTAACTTCAAAAGTATAAAAAAATGTGAAGCCTTTAATAATATTTATTCCAGTTATAGAAATTATTTTCTTTCTTTTGCATAGAAAGTAACAGCTCTCAAGAAGAATATTTTAAATGATTTAAAGAAATTTTTCAACTATCTTTCTTAAAAGCATTTAAACAAGGAATTCTGCAGATATTTTTTTCCTCAAGTTTTTTTAAATTGTATACCAACTTAGTTTGAAAAAGTATTCAATATCATTTCCTGTTAATTTTTTGTTTATTTTTAGTCTACAATTCATAATACAAGATGGAAAGCGCTACAAACAGAATTTTACAGCTGTTTGTTATAATTTTAAGAACTGGAATAAAGAGAAGTATACACACTTATCCTTCTCATTTGAACTCAGGTGAAATAATTGGTACTGCAACATTGTTTTTATTTACTTACTTTTTGTGAAATTCATTTATGCTTTAGTCTCGTGAGAAGTTGGCTGATAAGGGGTTACTTTGCCTTCTTATTATTAATGAATAAAACAAAAAATTTAGAAGCTAGTTCCATTAATTCTAATAATTTACTTTAAATCTAATGATTTCAAGTTAAAAATTCCATCTAGCTGATATTGGATGTAATAAGATCTTCTAAGTGCTTAAACTTTATATTCTTTACAACATACAAATTTTTAATTCATTTTTGTAAATTTGTTATGCTCAAATTAATTCTCAATTTATTTACAGTTTTAATTAGTTTTGAATAAAATTTATAATACTTAATAATGATAATATTTAAAAATTAGTAAACAAAATTTATCTTGTGTTTGAAGTATTAATTTTGTAAAAATAAATTATTCTTTTTTTTTTTTTTTTTTCCTTTATTTTTTTTTCCCCCTCTAAAAAGGTCATTGATTGAAAAATTCAAGTCCTTTACTTCCAAAAATTATTTTTTCTGAAAGACATTTAACTATTCAATGAAATTTTAACAGTGTTTTAACTAAGTATTCTGCAAATTCTAAGGGACACATGTGTGAACAAACCAAAAAGAAAATTGCTTGTCATCTAAAGACAAATTTTTTTTTAAATCTTTTCTCCCTCAGACTAAATGTGTTTAACTTAAAAAACTTTTTCTGTCTTAAAGAAAAATAATTAAAAATCCTTAAAAGTAGAAATTTATAAAGAATTTTCTGGAGTTAAATTTATAACAATGATTGTGTGTGGCTACTATGATCAACTCTCAACAAAGTCTAATTTTTTTATAAAAGAAACTCCATGCGGTAGTTTTTATGCTTAATAACCATTCTTTAAGATGCATTATATTCAATTCTATTTTTCTTGACAAAACCCACAATTTGTGTTAGGAATAAATATGAATGGACCAGAAAAAATTCTATTAATTGAGATGTATTTAAAGCCCCGAAACTTGAGTTGTTGCAAATTTTTGTCTCTCATCTAAGATTCAAATACAAAAGCATAATTAAAGGGTGATATATTTAAAAAAGTAATTTTATGATGGGGGAGAAAATTTTATTAAGATAGAAAAAAGAAAAAGTCTTTGTATAATTGCTTTGTTTATTCTTGAATTCTAGTACAACACTTTTGCTTTTTTAAGTCATTTCAAATAATAAATTTGTTAGGAATGAGAGAAAAATTAGGAGTAGCCTATTGATTTAATCTGCATATATAAACGTTTTTGCTTTAAAGATTTGATTTTCTGTATTAACTGAATATTAATGTTATGATCATTAATCATTCAGTTATTGGTGTTTGACAATTCATTTATTTCTGTTTCACAGTTCATTGTTTACCTCCCACCATGAACATGGATATTTGTAATACATGAGTTCTAATTTTCAAAACTGAAATTTTTATTAAAAAAATTATATTTTAAGAGATGTTCTATTAAATCTAAAATTTTTCTTCAATAATTAATGTAAGAATGACATAGTTAAAAGGATCGCTTGAAGTCAGTTCTAACTGAAATGCTTTTTAAGTCATTTCAAATAATAAATTTGTTATTTGAAATGACCAATTTTTGCTGCTATATCTGTCATCCTCTTCACACAATATGTGTACTACTGTGATTAGATTATTGGAATGACAACCTTGGAAGTCTAAAAATATTTCTCTTGAGTTTCTAAGTTTTTAAAAACTATCTACAGCTGAGTTGGAAATGGAAAATTTTATATTATTTCATTGCTGAATTTATATTAAAAAGATCAAACAGTAGGTATTTTCAATTAATTGAAATCAATAAATCTGTTTTTGATATTGTTAGAAAGAATGTTCATTTGGGAATAAATGCTTTAACAAGATGTGAATTTTTATGATTGATGTAGAAAAATTCAAATAGCCTAGATTTTGAAGAAAAATAAGTAGCAACAACAGTGAGCAAAAGTCATTAACAAAATATTGTATTATTTATTAATAAATAAAAAAGTTCCTCATAGTATTTTACTGGAAAAAAAACCAATTAATATAAATTTTTTTAAACAGTTAAACTGCTAATCATAAAGCAATTAACAATGTCATTTTAGGATCAAAGCTGTTTACTTTTACTTCAGCTTCAGAAATTATTGAGCTCACTTGGATATTAGCTAATGATAAATTAGCTTTTCTCAAACTAAAGGTTAAAAAAATCTATGCAACAAATGTTATGACTGATAATATAGATAAAACTATGAAAGAATCCTAATTGAGGAAATTAAACCATTTTATTAAATGTTTATGAAGTTACGAATAAAGCTTCACATAAAGTATATGATATTGTAAAAATATTTGGTCATGAGAGCATAATAAATTGGTTATTGCACGTTTAAGCTTATTAGCACATTTAGATTATTGCATGTCTTAAAGAAAAAATTATTAATTGCAAAAAAATAATGTACATATGCTAAAATTAAAACAAAAAAAAAAAAAAAACAACTTTCAAATTGACTTGGTATTTGTTAAGTAATAATCTTATTGTTTGATATTTACCCCATCATACTACTATCAAAAAGTAGTATGGAAAATCTTTTTGTGATGAAAATAATTTTTTTCTTTTGGTAATAGCAGGCAATTTTTAAATATAGGGGAAAATTGTTCATAAATATATGATTCTAAAATATTTAATGAAATAATCGAAAATTTTTCTGTGAATGTCTATTATATTAATGAATCCTTTAAAACATTTGTTGAACTGGAAACATTTACTGCACTTCATTCAAACAGTTTATGAATTCTCAAGCAAATTTAGATTACACATAGACTATATTAAAATAAGTAAGTCTATATAATCTAAATTTACTTGAGCTGTTTCAAAAATTTAATGATATTATAGTTATATATAATTTTTGTATGACATTAAGGAAAAACTCAGAATGGGGTAAGTATTATATAAGAAAAAATTTCATTATCTGAATAAGAAAAGGAATCCTTTATGAAGAATTATTAGTCTATGAAGAATTCTATTATAATATTTCTTTGTTAGCACTAAGGATAACTTTTTTTAAGTTTGTACAAAAGTATTTTATCACATTTATAAATAATTAAGTGAACTTTATAATTTTGTTAAAAAAATTTCCTTTTTATTTAGTTTATAAAATTTAATTCTTTTGTCCATTGTCCTGTTGTTATTAGATTTGAAGATTTATGGATTTTTTAAACCAGTATGAGGATAAATATACAGTCAACCCTCCTATAACGCGGTACTCCAACAGCGCGGTTTCCGTTCAACAACGTCCCATTAGTTCTTTTCGTGAACTCAATGAATGGCTTTAACTGGATATGTTTATATAAACATTCAAGGTTATCTCTTAGCCGTTTATGGCATCGGTTCCAGTTGTCTCGGAGCTCTTTCACAATACGTCTCGTTGGTGACCAATTCTTTCTAAAATTTTGTCTGCAATGAATTCTAAAATTCGTTTAGCTTTTTTTGTGGTTTATAATTGGATAAAATTATACAATACTGTAAGTAATATTCTTCATTTGTTCTAATATAATAATAAAGTAATTATTAACCCTAGATTTGCATCATATCAAACACAAAAGAAACAAGGAAAGGATTAAAAATAAAGTTTATATTGCTTGAAAATAAAATCAAAATTTTAAATCGCTTAGAAGGTGGGGGGGGGAATGTCGTCTGTTGCAAAATCAACAAATTTGAATGAATCTACAATTCTAACCTTAAAGAAAAATGCAGATAATATAAGGAAAACTATGTCAGGTGACTGTACGTTAGGCGTGGAACGTGTTACTGGCACATGCAATTCTAATATGGTTAATATGGAACGGGTGTTAATGATGTATCTGGAAGACTGTATTGACAAAAAAGTTCCTATCAGTGGAAATCTTATCAAGCAGAAGGCACTTAAAATCTATTAAAATTTAATGAATATTGGGCATTCTTATGTAGGGCTAGAAAATCATTCGTTTGTCATGAGTAAAGAATGATTTGAAAAACTAAAAAAAAAGGATACACATTGCATAATATTAAATTTCAAGGAGAATAGGCCTCAGCAGATGCTGAGGCTGCCGAAAATTATAAACTGGAACTAGCTAAAATTATCAATGAAAGAAGTTATTCACATGATCAGATTTTTAACGCTGATTTGACGGCATTGTATTGGAAAAATATACCATCTAGGACCTTCATTTCAAAATAGGAAAAAAAATTTTATTTCAAAGTTTTATTGGTTCTTGATAACGCTGGCTGCCACAACATAGAACAGGATCATCCAAATACGAAAATTGTCTTCCTTCTTCCTAACTGCATGTCATTAAAACAACCTTTGGACCAAGGAGTCATTCAAACTTTAAAAATATACGACACACGAATTTTTCCAAACCATTTTCGACATATTAGAAAGTAGTGAAAATAAAACTTACTCAAGTGTGGGTGGAATTTTCTATTTTAGATTGTATTAGAACCATGTCATCAGCTTGCACAGTAATTAAACCACCAATGCTTAATGCATATTGGAAACCTCTTTTACCTCAAATAGTTCTGGCAATACAAGATGATTCTACAATTTCATTCCCAGTTACAGAAATAGTAAACACTGATTCTCATTTAAGCGATGAAGAATTTGCAGTAAACCATCAGGATGTAAAATTGCTGAAGTTACTCAGAGAAGCAACTTCAGATGTTGAACTGTTGGAATTATTTGATGAACCCACCTCAAATGCATTGTAAACGAAAATAAGGAAAACGAACAGGTGCCAAATATCGATTGACATAATGTGAAAAAAGGGCTAATTTTGGGTAAAGAGTTAGCACTTCTTTTCGTTTAAACTGATCATTCAAAGGTGCGCAGCGCAAAGTTTAAAAGAGAATTAAGAAATTACTTAACTCCCCATATAGAGATTATAGAAAGAAAAAAAAAAGCTACAAGCGAGAACCAATGTGAAGATGAACCAAGAGAGGAAGACATTTTGCCCATTAAAAGAAGACAAGTTAAGCGACTCATATCTGAATGATGAATGTTGAAAGATTACATAATTTTACAAAATTCTTTCTTGTTTTTGTTGGAAAACAGTTTTTGAGTTTAATTTTTTTTTTTATCATTTCCTTATATGAACTCTTCAATTCAATAAAAATATTATTGTCTTGTCTTATGTATTTATTGGTCTCCATATAACGCGGTATGAACGATGTGATTTGTACTAAATCTGAGTTTCTTATAGCGCGGTTTCCATATTATGCGGTAAACGGTTTCCATAGAACGCGCTACGAATTAGCCTGGTATGAACGTGGAAATCCGAGTTTCTTATTGCGCGGTTTCCATGCAACGCGGTACATACTCACCGCATTATAGGAGGGTTGACTGTATACATTTTGGTACACATAAAATGTTTTAAGTTTAATGAAAAATAACTATCCATGGATGAAATTATTACATGAATCTTTACTAACAGTTTATCAGAGAAACACTGTATATTTGATGAAAAATTTACTTTTTAACGATAAATGCTTGAGTAACTTTTGCATTTGATACAAAATAGGCTTTATAATGTTATTAGAAACTTTATTTTTGGTTAGATTAGTTTTTATTAAATGTTTAGCTTTTGTGACAAGTTTAAATAGTATAATAAAGTATGCAAAATTGTAATGCATTTTGCATGAAGCTCGTATTATACTAAATTAACACTGCAAACTGTAATTTTCATTTGAGTTTTCCGATATACATATTTTAGTATGCATGTTTTAATTAATATTTTCAAAATATGAATTTTTGCACTGATTACTCATATTTTTAATTAATTTTTGAGTTTTATTTAATATGGTGATTTTTTCTTAGTACTTTTGTCCACAGGGAATTTTTTAGTGAGATTTCAATAGGAAAAATCATTATCAGAGAAAGCAAAGCTTAATTGTTCATTAAATTTAGAATTATGAAAGAGAAGTAAGTAATAAATTATGGTAAAAGTGTCAGCTTGTAAATAAATTAAAGTAAGTATCTTATATTCCCATGGAATTTTTTTTTAAATTTAAATGAATATTTTAATGTTATTTTTCATAGTTTTAAGGTGATTTATCTTTAAAATGTGAATTTTAAATAAATTTCTTAAGTGGAATTGCTTTTATTTTATTGGATCCTTCTAAATGGAAAAAAATTGTTAATTGACTTTACATGTTTTTCCATTACATTTTCTAAAAACAGAAGCTTACATTTTACAGGCATCTTTAGTAATTCAAGCTTATTTGTATGAAAATAGAGAAATGGTATTTCTGTATTTATGAAACTCAAAATCCACTAATAGTATAGATCTTATCCAAATCCATATTTAATAAAGTATTATTTTCATGAATATGTTTGATATATTAATTTAGCAATATTGATATGGATTTGTCATTTTTCTATTTTCTAGATATATCAGGAGCTGACCATTTTGTTCGCTGTGAAAGCTTAATGGCTGAATATGAAACTGATGTATTGACAAGCCGCCATAGTGTAGTTGTACCCTTTGAAAACCCTCCTGGTGAATTATTTACCTTTAATTTCATTCATTAAATTGTCATTGCTATTTACATAAAGTTAACTTGATATTTTATAAATTACAGCTGGACAAAAATTTTCAACATATTTATACAAGTTTACATGTTTTGGATCATGTCCTGGCCTTAATAGAAGACCTCTAATGATTGTATTTTCTTTGGAACATGAGTAAGTTATGTTATTTTAATTTGAATATATATTTTTTTCTCAATCTGGCTGATAATAGTGTCAGTTTCAAAATGAAATAATATTTTATATCCTGTTGGAATTCTTAATCCTAATAGTATGATTAAGTTGAATGATTTTTATTGTATATACTGTATAATGTTATCAATATTGTGGGATAAATTTTGACAATAGTTAATATGTTTAATGTTTTTTTTTTATTTAAAATTAAAATATTATTGGACAAGACTAAAATTGTATTTTGCTATTATTTTATTGAAAGGTTTTTTTTTTTTTTTTTTTTTTTTTTTTTTTTTTTTTTTTTTTTTTACAACAAAATATATTTAATTAATGATTTTGTAGCCAATAACTAAATCATTAATAAAATAACTTGAATTTTTAAATAATTTAACAATTTTTTATGAGGTTTAATGATGTTTATACATTGTTATATATTGAAAGATGAACAATAGGTTGTTAATATACTTGTTTTTCAAAGATATAAAATAAAATCATTTTCCAAAATTTACATTCATATTTTTACTTCATATATTTTCT
The DNA here is from genome assembly GCA_026290005.1 of Latrodectus geometricus. NCBI lineage: Eukaryota > Metazoa > Arthropoda > Arachnida > Araneae > Theridiidae > Latrodectus > Latrodectus geometricus. The sequence continues at coordinate 112,655 of JAPDSC010047468.1, forward strand.
ATTTTTATAATTATTTTTCAATTAAAAATATTTCATGCTTATTATTTTTCCAGTAATATTTAAAGAAATAATTACATAGCAATTTTAATGTCACTATTCTAATTTTTACATTATATATAATATTATATAATGCAATTCAAACACTAATAATAAGTATATATTTTCCAGTATATTTATAAGAAAATGCATAATTATTTTCTATTTTCTTTTAGAAATAAAGTACTTGGTAGAAGAAAATTAGATATCAAAATATGTGCATGTCCTGTACGTGACAGTAAAGCTGATGAACAACATAATTCTAATAAACATGGCACTTCAAAGAAACGAAAGAAAACCGAATCAGGTATGTTCATTAAAAGGCTCATATGATGCATTTTTCGAATCATTTTATTTATTATATTTAAGTAATTCTTAATATTTTACTGATAATAAATAAAAAGATATGAAAAATCCATCATAAAAGATACTTAAAAAATTCAAGCTTTCCCCCCACCTCCATTTTTGATAATTTCTATTTGTAAATTATGTGATTTACATGAAATTCTTGGATTTAGTTTTATTTTTACAAATGAATGGTCTTCTTTTTTGACAGTATATAAATCATTTAACAAATTGCATTTTTAGTGCTAAATAAGTACTCTTTTAAACGAGATAAGTAAAAAAATAAGGTATATATAATTATAACATCATTTATATTTATTTATTTATTTATTATTATTTTGATTTCCTATTTGGTAGTGTGTAGAAAAAATATTAGTAATTTTACATTTCCATAAAAAATAATGTATAATTTATTAAGTTAAATAATTAATATTAATAGAAAATTTGGGTATCTTAAAAGGAGAAAAGAGCTTTGATATTCTTTGTAGGAAGAAGAGAACAGATTAATAATAAATTATGACTTTTGCTGTTTTTTCTTTATAGTTGTTACTTCACTTTTTGTACCTCAACTTTACTTTTTCTCTTTTTTTATTTTTAGTTAGTTTTTTAGATTAAAAGTTCTTGAAGAAAACTCTCGTTCATCTTTACCTAACTTAAAAAAAAAATTAAACCTTTGTTCCATCTTTTTTATGCACTTGGTTTTTTGCCCCATCTTAATTGATTTTAATCTGCTTTTTTGTCACAGATTGTTTTTATCCTTAAAAAATAAAGGTTTTTTTAATTTAAGAGTTTTCTTCTGACTCATTTATTAAATTTATAAAATTTTATAAATAAATTGCTTACATTGTTATTAAAAATAATAAGAATGCTACTTTTTAGTGAAGCATTTGTCTCTGCTTAATTGTAAGAATTCCAGATCCTACTTGAAACCAAAACTTTAGAATTTATTCTAGCTACTTATGAACAATCAAATGTGGTGAGCATATATATTTCAAAGAGTAAGTCTAAAAGTATTGCATTTAATTGTAATTGTTTGTTTTTAAAACTTCCTTTTCTTTTAAATGTAATTTTTTATGGTAAGAATTTACATTTGAGAAATTTGGCTAATTACATAAATAATCTTATTAAATGCTTGTTAACCATTGTATGATAAAAAGTAATTATATTTTGTGTAAAACATTGTTATATAATATTGAAACAATATTTTATTGACTATTATATTTTTAATGTTTTCCAAATTTTCTATCAAATGTAATGTTTTTTCTTTTCAGCACCATTATTGGATGCTTTAGGAATCCCTGAAATAAGTACTTCATCAAAAAAAGCCAAAGTTTCTCCTAATCAGGAAGGATTTTATCAATTAAACGTGAGTGAATCTTAATTCTAAAACAATGTATTCATGTGATAAAATTCTTGAATAAAAATCAAAATTTTCTTTTACATTAAAATTTGTAGTTATTATTATTTTTAATATTTTTTAAAAAACAGATTAATTAAACAAATTGTTTGAATTAAAATTTTATATGTATTCATGGTTTTGTTGAATCAAGAACTAATAGTTATTAGGGATTCACATCAATTTGTTATATTGAAACTAAACAATTTCAGATTATATTCATTAAGTAACTTATTTCTTAATAGCAATTTTTTTATGTCTTTAATCAAATTTTATAAGGGATCTTAATTTTATAAAATATATCTTATTTTAGATACATTTTATTTTTAGAATCATAATTTTGATTCCATATCTTTAAGAATGATCACTAATTTATTTTTAATATTGAAATTGCTTCTATAAATTTATTTTTTACAAGCAAAAGAACAATATCTTAATCATTTAGATTAGTAAAATAAATAATAATTGAATAAAATAATAATAATAATAATCTTTAAATTTTTCATTATTGTTTTGTAGTTGTAAAATATTAATGATGTTAGTTTGTATAATAGCATAGGTATTAGTGTGAATTGATAAATTATTTAATTTGTATAGTAAAAAATCATTTATGCATAATAAATTTGAAAAATAAGAATGCTCTTGACAAAATAAATTGTTGAAGTTTATCTCAAAAAATATAAGTAAATAATTCAAATGAAAATGAAGTTGATTTACAAAATTCCAAAAGAAAATTATATATCTTCTGAATGTTGGAAAAAATATATATTTTATTTGTCTTTGCATTTTTGATTGAACAGTTTTATATTGTGAACATTATAAAGATTTGTATTCTTTATTTTCTGTGATTTAAATATTCTTGAAAAATTTCAAGCATTTAATGATTACCTCCATAGTTAACAATAATCAAAAATGATTCTTAATCACAAAATCAAAAAAAGGGAATTAGCTACTTATACATTGTTTGCAGAATTATGCATTTTACGAAAGTTAAGTCCTACAGTATAATATAAAGGTGAGTATTATTGTATACTTGACAACTTTTCTCTTCACATGGTTATACCCTTCTGGGTATTTACTTTGTGATCTGTCCTCCCAGTGATCTGTCCTCTTCTATCTTTTCTTCTCTTCTCCCCCCTTCTGCTTTTCTTCCTCTTCTCCCTCATTGTAGTTGCCTCTTATGAAATTGAGGGCTTCCCTTAAATAGCTGTCTAGTTGCTATTAGCTTCTCTTGGGGACTAAATCACACATGTGTTTGCTGTGCATGGAGATCCATGTCCCAGTAAAAGAAGGTCCTGGTAATTGAGACCCCCAGAGAACAACACATTACTTTGGCCTCTGCTTCAGGTTAATAAAGGGTGTGATGTGGTTCTTAGTACATCAATTGGCTTTAAGGATCAAGCGATTGGTACATGTACTGGATGACTCGTTAAGGGTGAAGACCATATCAGGGATGTACTGTGAGTGTATAGGCTCTGGCTAGCAATCATACAGCTAGTCTGCATCTCCTTGTTGGACTCAGTGGTGGGTAGTGTGGTCATATCCAGCAATTTTTAATTATATGAAGAAAAAAAATTATTCTTTTCTCCCTCAGGAGCTATTGTTAGACCAGTTTAATGTTACATTTTTTATGATCTTAAGGAAAGAGGGAAATTTTCAAAATGTTTCCACTTTCCATAGTCAAATAGGAATATCAAATTTATTAGGGGGAATGAAGAATATAAAAAAGCTGCAACCAGGTGAGCTACTTGTGAAGGTTACATCAGCTACTCAATCAGCTATCATCTCTAATATGAGGCTGTTGGCAAATATTGAGGTGACCATCTCACCTCATCGTAACTTAAATTTTTCTGAAGGAGTGTTTGCAGCAATGGATATGTTGAATACGCCTATGGAAGAAATCATTGTAAATCTGAAAGATCAGAAGATCTGCAGTGTTAAGTGCATAGCTATCTGAAGAGACGGAAAGCATATTGACACTAAACATCTCATTCTGACACATGCCATGCCAGACCTTCCAGAAAGTTTTAAAGATGCATACATACATCTACCTGTAAAGCCATATATTCTGAATCCCTTGCGTTGCTTCCTGTGCAACATTTTGGACATTCTAAGAACTCTTGTAGGGCAAAACTTACCTGCGCTCATGGTGCAGCAGTTGACCATAGGAGTACTAATTGTACTGTATAGGAAGATTGGTCAACTCTAAAGTTGACCAACCTTCCTACTCTCAAAATTGTCCAATACGGGTTCTGAAAAAAGAGGTCGCTACTTAGAAGATAGCTAATAAAATCTCATACCCTGAGGCTCTATGAATTGTCACATCTTACACCCCACAATCTGAATTAAGCTGTGCTGCCATAACTAAAAAAAGTCACCAAATCCAGTAGTACTCACACAGATTCCTATACAGTTCCCCTTGTTAGATTATCATTAACATCTACTGCTCAAAAGCCAAAAACTGAAATATTTCTAAGAAAGTTTCGACATACAAATCTAAATCTATAAAGTCTTTCAATTTAAAATCTGCAAAAGAGGCCCTCAAAATCCACCTGCAAAGCCTTATTTCTGGAGGATGATGCTGCATCTCTACATCTCTTGAATGACTATATATTGTTCAAGGCATGGATAGATGACATGCCTTCCAACTCCAAGAGAAAAACTTTTCAAATTGAACATTTATTTTCTTTGTTTCTTGGAACTGCCATGATTTACATGATCCTTATTTAAATGACATCAAGTCTTTAACTTCAGCTCATAACTCCGTATGTTTGACACTTCAAGAAATTTTCCTGAAGTCTTTCAACACCATTTCTATGCAAGGGTTTAATTGTGTTTAAAGAAAAAAATTGTGGTTACAATGGTTAGTCAATGGTCTGGAGGAGTATGCATATTTACATCCAATGATTTTCCCAACATTGTACATTAACCATTAAATACTACTATACAAGCTGAAGCTCTGAGAATTTATGCAACTTCCTTGATTACAGTGTGTAGTTTACTTTCCACTGCATGATATCATCTTCTAGGAGGAACTTGATCCATTAGTAAATCAGTTGCCTACTTCATATTTGTTAATTGGTGACTTTAACGGCCATAATACTTTGTGGGGAAATTATATTAATTTTTATTGTCAGATAGAGCAGTTCATTTCTGATAACTGTCTCTGTCTGATTAATACCAACGAGAAGACATACATCCAAGTACCCACAAGAACATTTCATTCTCTTGATCAGAGTGACTTCTATAAAGGGGGATCCACTCCATTACGTATTTGGAAACCAAATCCATAATGCCTAATTTCACCACTTGATTTCCATTTCCATAATGGAACCACCTAATTTCCGTTTTTTTCATCATCAAGAAAGCATACTACCCTACATGGCGATATGGTATTCTCTGTTCATTTTATGATTTTCTCTTTCCAGGTAATTTTTCAATATTCCCACCAAATTTTTTTAGGCACCTGTGTTTTTAAATTTCATGTTGGTCAGTTTTTGTCCAATACTTTTATTCAAGCTGAGGGTGTACCCCGAGGCTCTATTTTAAGTGTCATTATATTTAACTTATTCATCAGTAATATCTAACATCAAATCTCACCTCCTTTATATGACATGCTTTATATGGATGACCTGCAAATATCTTGCCAAGGGTTTATTTAAATATGGGTTTAATTAAGAGACAACTACACAGAGACAATGGAGTCTACTCAGAAAGGATGATATAAAAATTTAATAGATAAAAAATAAATATTACTGCAGTTTTTCATAAAGAATATTTGACTTTAAATGTTAACTTGATACTGTGTTTCAAAATGATCATTTTTCATGTTACATAAAAACTGCATTGCTACAAACCATAAATTTTATTTTTTCATTATATTTTTAATAAACTTTAAAAATATTTTTTATTTTAACTTTTTAGAAAATGATATACTTAAAAACATACATTCTTACCATTTTACATTTTTAAAAATTAAAAAAAAAAAATAATAATAATAATAAGCATTAAAATGGTGATGCTTACTTTTATCTAATAACTTCAAAGTTTAAAACGTAACAAAAATGTTAATGAATATAAAAAAATCATTTGCTTGAAAAATTTGAAATTTATCTAAACACTGGATTTATTTACTTATCTAAAAAATCAATTGTGTCTTTAGATTCTAAATTTTTCATTTCTGGTTAAATATGTATTACATATATAATATAGAAAAATAATTTAAGTAAAAAGGTATTTTTATCATAATTTATTATTATATTTAAAATCTTACGATTATCACAAAATATATTAATTTTATAATTTTTTCTATGTAATTCTTTTTATATTTCTTTCTATATTTTTATATTTCTAAATTTTATAATTCTTTCTATTTTTTATGATGTAGGTTAAAGACTATAAATGCTTTGAATTTTTAAAACATATGAAACTGTTCTACGAAATGATAAAAACTATAAAAAGCATGCCACGTGAAGTGCGACAAGTTTTGGAAGAATAGTGAGATTTATATTTATATTTTTTCATATTGCTTTTTTCCCATTATTTTATTTAAGCTACATTATTTATAAAATATAATTAGATATATTTTTTAGTTTGAATGTTTTCAATTAAAAATGTGCTCTTATGTAAAATCATGTATTTTTTGATGAACTTACCTTGTATCTTAATTTAACTTTTTTAAAGAAAAATTTTTAATATTGTATTAATTTACTTGTAATAACATATAGTACCAAGAAAAATCTATCTAAACACACATAATAATCACATTATATTTTATCCATTTAAAATTTGTGAGAGAAATTATGTTAATATTAAGAATTTTTTTATATCCAGTCAAATCATTTTGTAGAAAATATGTCTTGTTCCTAATTGTGCTTAAAAAATTCATTTATTCTTTTCTAAATAAAAAAAAAATTACAATTTTTTTGCTTTACTTTTAATATATTGCTTGTATATTTTAATTATTGAATTTTAGAAACTGTTTGAAATTTTAACATTTTATGAATTTTTGTGCTATTTCCATTTTGTTAATATTGTCAATATTTAATTTAAAATATTGGTAAAATCCTATGAGCTTGTATGGCTTTGGAACAATTTCCAATTTTCACATCAGACGCTGCATAGTTATCTTGGTAATCCAAATTATATCTCTTTATGCAATATCTAGTTTTCCAAATCTCACTTGCACTCAATCTCCAATATCAAATATTTACAATTTTTTGTTATTTTCAACTTCAAATATTTCACTATATTTTCTTTCTACAGAAGTATTACTAAACTAAAGATTAATAACTGAATTTCACATATTTTTCAAACCTCACAAATTACAAAACAATTATAAAATAACTAAAGGTCTATACTATTATTTGTACTCAGTCTATAAAATATACAATTTTTTTTAATAAATCAAAAAAATACAATATAAATAATAAGCAGGTATTAACAACTGTGCTATAACTCGAAATTATCAACAAAAATAATGTAGATTTTTATGAAAACTTGGATTTCTAGTTTACCAGACAGTTGTATCCACCTTGAAAAAAATCCATTGAAATACAAGTAATACTGGAAAATAAATTTAAATCAACAACATAAATAGTATACAGTTTTATAAAAAATTTGGCTTTTTAATTAACCAGCCATTATTGCTAAATCAGTAATGTAAATAATAGACATTTTTATATATATTCATGCTTCTAATTAACTGGGTAATGGTTCCTACCTTATAAAAAACATCCTTTGTAACACAATCTAGCATAGGAGGAATAACCAGACAATAAAGCTAAATTAGTAACATAAATGACATACATTTTTGTGAAAGCTCAAGTTTTTAATTAACTGGGCATGGACACCAACCTTAAAAAGACATCCTTTGTAATGTAATATATCACAGGAGAACTGAGCAATAAAGCTAAATCATTATTGTAAATACATTTTTATAAGAACTGAAGTTTCTAATTAACCAAATAGTGGTGCACAACTTTAAAAAAAATCTCTTGTAATCCAATCTAGCAATAGAGAATAACCAGACTATAAAACTAAATCAATAATATAAATGGCATACATTTTTATGAAAACTCTGTTTCTAATTAACAAGAATTACTATTCGCTATAAATTTAAATATTTATCAAATATTCCTATACTGTACTGAATAAATTACATAAATTATTACATACGACAACAATTTTAATGGAATTACAAATCAAAATACTCATCTAATCATCACTTGTAGATTTGAAAAAAAAAGTAAAAAATGCAAATTCAATTCATCAGTTATACACTTCACTAGCTACGCACGTAATACAAAAAGTTAGAATGGGCCAAAATATTTTTTTATTGCGAAGGAAAAGTTTTCAATTTCTATATTTTTCGAAATTTATATCATTCTAAATGTCTATAAGAAAAAAATATCTATTAAAATCAAGTATTTTGCTTTGCAATGATTATGATGGTATTTATAAAATGATTATGCAATTGACACCAATGACAAAAATTTTAAAGTTGTTTCCATTAGTCAGCATGATTAGAGTTTTAAAAGATTGCAAATTTGGTCTTACTTCTCATTAGCCAAGCTGGTAGCTGAATGGTTAACTCTCTTATCTTCAGTTTAACAATTCATAGATTCGAATATTACCTTGTACTTGGATGTTTGTAGTGGTTTGGAATCCACTTTAAACCGTAGGTCCTTGTATGTAAAAAATAACCTTTGTGTGATAAATAAGCCAAACTTATAAAAAATTGATGCATCTGTATCTTGTTTATTAGGTTAGTTTGGGATATATGTAGGAATGTAATTAAGTTTTAATTTTTTCATTTTAAATTTATTATGACTAAAATATTTCAAAATAACATGCCACTATTCTATTTCTATATAATTGTAGTCTCCCAGTTTTTCTAACAGTTTGTATTTTCATATGTAAAAGATTGTAACTTGGCAATCTACATAATCCTTAATGAACTAAAATCAAATTATAAATTTTAAACACATTATCTTAAAGAATATTCTATTCTATAAATGAGTTAATTCAGTTTATTGTAACATATTTTTCAAATTTATTTTTAAATCAATGGGTAAAAAAAACTTGAACAGTGAGTATGTTTAAAATAAATTTATTTATAATGTAGAAATTTTAAATTATAAATGATATTAATTTATTATTATAACCTTAAACTATATATACACATAACTGTTAGTAAAATCAGTTTGCTATTATGCATAATCATGTTTTAAAATTGGCAGTTTCCTTAAGAAAATTATAAATTTTTTATTTTAAAATTTAATGTTATCAAATATTGGAAAGAAAATAATTATTTTAGTTAGCAGCAGTGATGTTTGGAAAATAAATCTTTAGCAATGATATTTTAATTTTAATTGCATATTAATATAATATTAGTCAGAAATCCTTTTTTATATTAATGGTAACTTTGGCATTTTATATTGAAAAATATGCATGTGTTTTTATTTTATTAAAAGGGTTTCTCCCATTTATTATCACTTTGTATGTATAAATAAAGTTTGCTACATTTCTTTGAAAGTATGTCCAAGAGAAATTATTTCTCAATTTTTAATCTAAAATTTTATTTTCCCAATTGAATGTTACTATATTTATTTTAAAATATATATTTATGATTACTGAGATAAATGAATTTATTGAATGTTAATATATGTTTTAAAATATATAAATTTTTTTTTATTTCAGTCAGAAGCATAAAGGATATAATATGAATCTTACGATTTGAGTTTGTGAGAAGAATTATTATATTTTGTTTTTATTTTGAATCATTTTCAGTTTATTGTATTGTGTATTTGTGAAAATAATATGCATTTTTCATAAAAGTTATTATAAATGAATTTCAAATGGTATATATCATTAAGGACCATTTTGTATCATATTTCTTATGAATAAAAGAAAGTTGAATAAATAAATAATTTAGTGATCTGTATTTAAGTATTGAAGGTATTTTGCAAATATTCTGAAAATAATGATGAATGAAATCTTTCCTAATTGATGTTTGCTAAGTATTGTTTTAATGTAATTAAATCTTTGCTAAGTTGATTGTTTTAATACAATTAATTTTCCTTGTTGATTGTTTTATTGTAATTAAATTTTTGCTAAGCATTGTTTTTTTTTCACTGCAGTAACTTGTTAAAATTGTTTAAAATCCAAAAGATTGTATCTGTAAAAAAGCAATCATTCAAAATTATCATTAAGCTGTTATAAAATTGTAATTAATTGTTATTGTTTAAATACATGTATGATGAATGTGTGAAATATATTATGTTTCTGTTTGTAAATTTGTTAACTGTTTTTAAGAGTTGAATTAAAACTTAACTTGTAATTGGTTGACTGATAATTGGGTCTATTTAATTTACCCATTACAATAGACTGTTATCTATCTTTATTATAT